>JAGKQL010000007.1:4578839-4589331 GCA_018398635.1 Cyprinodon brontotheroides | reverse complement strand
TTAATACTTTTGATAGTAATAAGGGTTGCTGGTAAACCATAGTCAGGAGATCTATAGTATACACAGTTGGTTTTATAACTAATGATAAGAAATATGACCCATAGCAAATATGAAAATGTGTTGGCATTGAGGCAGTTGGAAAACACTATAAAGAACAAACAAAAACTGTTGATTAAATGTGTGTTTTGATATAACCACTAGAAACATGCCCCCTTTGTCAGATGTTTGCTCATAAAAGCTGCTCTATAAAAAGAGTTGGATTTAGGTGATGAATTGAAGCAGAAGTTGTTGATCAGTTCCGTCTGAATGGAGAAGAGAGCTCTTCACTGTTTTCATACGTCACTGTATCACCATCATCAGCCTCTGAGGAAAACAACAGAAACAAAGGTTTTAGAATAACACTTTTTAAATAAAAAAAACAATGACTTGTGTAAGCTGCAAATTAATTTGTAAATTCAGTATGATGACATGCAGTGTTTTCAATATTTCCATCTTTGTTTTTTTTTAATAAAAAAAATACAAAAGAACATACGTAATTTTCACGCAAAGGAAAATTGATGTTTTTCAGGTATATATTCAATCATACTACCTTTGCTTTTCACCCACATGTTGACTGCAACAGTTGTTAGCAGGAGAGCCATCAATCCCACAGAAACAAGGATGCATCTTATCATGTATGCAAGTTCTGAAAAAGAGATTTGAAGAAATGTAAAAATTAATACTAATGATTTTGAAGCATGTCAACTTATTCAACTTCTAAATAATGTGAAAATATAAAAAGGTGGCTGACCAATGATCAGTTCTATGCATAACACCAGAACTGATAAAGCATGGTACAAGGTCTTTTAGCAAAGCAGAATTAGGTCTGAAATAACATTTGACCAGTTTGTAACCTAAATAAAAGAATCTGTTACCATTCCTATTGTCTCTTTAAGCCATTTTTCTGTTGATTTCACTACATAGTTTTGGCTATTTTTATGCTAAGGTTTATACAAATTGTATTTTTTTTTTTTTTTTTTTACTTGATGTACTACCATTTAACTAAATTTCTTGGTGTATCTTAGTGCCCCCATATTTGTGTGCTGTAGCAAGGTTACCAAGGCATTTCAACAACAAACTGGCCCACAGTATCTCACATCCTCCTCCATACCTTAGAGTGGGTTTAAGGTTATTGTCTGCATATCCATCTACTGTTTTTAGGTGAAGACAAACCTGGAATGTTTGCTATTGGAAAGACCAAATTTATTCCCACTAGACCAAAGTACACGTCAACCCAAATCTCAGCAAAGGTCCCCAAAAGGGTTATGGTCAGCAAACCTGCAGTGGCAATGTGAGGATTTTAGCATTGTTCAAGTATGAATCCTGGGTTTTGGTTACCCATCTTTTTCTTCTACATGTACAATCTGCCTACACACTAGTATAAACCAAGCATACTCTTTTGAAAAAACAGTATTACCCATGTGGCCTCATTCAACTCGATAAGACAATCTCCCTCAAACACAAAAAAACCTCCAGGAATGATTTCAGGAGCAGCAGGATGTTTAAGGTGTTTAATGGATTTTTAAAATATCTAGCTTTTATTTCAATCTCAGCATCTGTTCCATATGTGTGGCTAATTGGCTCGATTCAATAAAGAAACAGAATGCAAATTCCAAATTTTTTTCAGAACTCAGGGTAAAGGGTTCTGGTATGAGTGCTTGATGGATTACATATTTGTCAGCATAAAGGAACCAACATACTAACATGCGGGCATTTGAAAGATTATGCCTAATCAATGTATATGTGGTTTATGTGGAGATGAAGTACTGAAAATATTTTAATATGTCCAAAACGGTTGATTGGTTAAGCTTGAGATAATATTGTATTGTGAAATATGAGAAGCCCAGAAATGTAAGAGCTGTTTACCTAAATCAGGATGTCTGAATTCTCCACAGAGGTAACAGGATGAAAAAGATCCTGACACGTACCACCAGGAGGCAGCTATGTCTCACCAGAGGGACTATGTCTCTGAGCTGGCCTGGGAGCACCTTACAAGTCCGATGAGAGGGAGGTCTGCGAGTCTCTGCTGAGACAGCTAATTCTGCGACCTGTATGGTTGTCAAATTTATCAATACTCGAAGTATTAAAAAGTTCTGAAAAGTATTAATACTCAGATGATGTATCTGAATAAAATGCTAATATGTCATCATTACTATCATTATTACTATCATAGTAATATCATTACTAAATTCTAGTGTTGTTAGCATGTTTTTGCTATTGTTAATTTTAGATTTCTAGATTTTTTTTTTGCACATTAAAAGAATAATACCTCTGACAAGCTAAAAATATTGTCAAATTGTGTTATTTATTTATTATTTATTTTTATGATTAATTAACAACATCTCTGGTTCTGTTGGGAAAGCATGTCTCATGTTGAAATTTAGAAAGATGGATTTTCATGTTAATAAAATGCCTATAATATATCACATATTTAATTCTTATAGTATTTAGAAAGGTATTGAATATTTTCGTGTGTATTGCCATCGAGTTTTACATTTTATTGCCTTAACAACCCTATGACCTGGTACCAGATAAACGACAAGCTGATGAGTAGGAGTACCACAGCAAGTTTTAAAAACTGCTCTGATATCTGTAAAACCTAGAATTACGACACTAGATTTAAGAAAGGTTAACTTTTGCCGCTGGATGTCGGAGGGTAAACCATTCAGAAAAGCTGATCTAGAAGTTTTTTGGAGGAGACAGACAATACATGCAAGCTGTGATCGCTTCTGCAGAGCTGTCTGCGTATGAAAAATCTATAAATATAAACGGTTAAACTCCAAAAATGTAAAACAAATCTGGGAGAATGGATTGTTATGTAGGATATAAAGAAAAGAGAACAAACTCTGATCATTACTGCTGCACTAAAACATTTTTATGAACTATAGGGAAACAGTTTACCCCACCTCAATTCCATAAGTGTAGTATAACATACAGAAATTGTAAATTAATGTAGATTTAAGCACTAAATATAAAATGTGATAAAGTAATATTCCTACTGGATGTAGCCTATAATATGTACACGTACAACAGTTTTCAATTTCAGTTTTGTTCGCCCATATACCTAAGCACGTAATTCCGTCTCAAGGCACTTTACAGTTCAACCAGGTCATCCAGTCAAATTGATATAAAGTTTTCTATTTTGAGAAAACCAGTTGATTGCATTGACTCACTGGCTTGAATGCAATCCCTTACACTAAGAATGCTTGTAGTGACAGTGGAGAGGAAAAAGCTCCCTTTTTAACAGGAAGAAACCTCCGTCAGGACCAGGCTCTGTGTGAGGCGGCCATCTGCTGAGCCGACTGGGGTTGCAGACATGCAAAAAGGCGGCCTTGTCCAGGAAACACAGCCAGGCAGAGGAGAGCTCTGGAGCCCAACTCCCATGTCAGAGGATGAAGAGGCACATCCAGCCAGTCACAGTCAGAGAAACAGAACTACACACTAAAAAACAGGCCGATGTCAAACATCTATAAACAAACCTGTTGATGGCAGCAGCACGGCTGATGTTTTTCCAGGATGGTGTCACAGCCAATCAGAAACAGGCGAGGGCAAAGCTACACTACTATGAGAAAAAAGCTAAAGGGAGTTTACACTGTTGTTAGCATCCTGTTTTAAAAGGGATGCTTTTGTGTTTTATTTTTATTTTTTAATCAGCGTCCCTGGTGATATTTTGCTATAACATGTGAGAAGTGGAGAATAACATAACAACACTCACCTATATAAAGATAACACATCTAAAGTTTCACTTTTAGTAAGTTGGAATTGAGGGGTGTGAATTTGATCAGCATACAAATCCTATCATGTATAACTACCTTGGCGACACCTGTCATCCGGTATGATGAAGGTCTGGCGCTCTGAACAATAACAGCATATTTTAGTGGGATCATTATTGCGATAAACTGACTGCACAGATTATGTTTTTAGGTGTCCTTACTTCCTTATATATTTTTTTTCCAACTCATCAAAGCAAATTAAGCTGAAGCCTATAGCTACAGAAGAGGGCAGATTAACATCCAGAGCGTCGAAGCAGTCAAAGTCTTGGTCAGCATTTGACCCAGAGCCCAAATTTCGGTGTTTAACCCCTTGAACCCTACGGACCCACCGGTAGGTCCAGCTGCTACGTGACCACCTCGTAATTTTACCAAACCCCCAGTATTGATGTAAAAAACATATTTGGCACAGTTTGATGACTCATTTTATGGATAAATGTGCCAAAATGGCTCACTAAAAAATTTCTCACTAATACCATTCTAAAAGGCAATATGATTCATCTGATTAAGTCCAAATTTGTGGTATATTTTTACACAACATTTAGATTTGAAAGTCTGTACTACTTTTTGTGCTATAAATAATATTTTGGTAGTGTGTGTTTTGCAATGTTTATTTCAAAGAAAATTTTGGCGAGGTTCAAAAAATGCAAAATATTTTGTATTTTGTCCCTAATATTTCAGGCTTGGTCAAAGCTACAATGGTGCTGGCACCAGAAAACCATTCTATGACATCTTACCTTTACAGAGGTCGTACCAAAAGTTTCTTCTTAAATCTATTAGCTCTTTGAGGCTAGAAGTTATTTACTTTTTTGTGTTTTGTCAGGCAGAAATTTATTTATACCCCTCTTAGAAGTTAATAAGAGGTTAAACTTATTTTAGCATTAGATTTTATTCCACTTGAACACACCTTTATGGTAGACAGATTTTTATTTAAGGTGATTTCTAACAGATTTCAAACTCTGTCTTACCTGTGATCTCATCTGAGGGCTCGGGGCCCAAGGTAGGAAAATGTACGTGTCCAGTATCCTCCTCTGTCACTTGGCATCGAAATAAGTCAAAATACTTTGAGTTCTGATCAAGGCGAGATGCAGGAAATGTCACGGATCCAAAGCAGCGCTGTGGTGTCTGCATGTCTATCGATGTGTCCTCCTCACCCTGATAGAGCCACTCTACTGTGTGCCTACAGAAGCTGTATCCAGTCACAATACAGTTTAAAGTGATCTTGTTATTTTCTCTCCGTTCAGCTACTGTTGAAGACAGAGATATTTGATAGATTGAGGGAGTGACATTATTTACTAATTAATTATTATTATTAAAAATATATCTATAAAATGTTAATAATGTGTTCTATCTGATCAGAAAACCTTGTTATGTAGATACTTACTAGAGATAACGGACAGATAGTAATCATTCTCTTCATACTGATGATCTAAAGAGGTGTATCTGCAGGAAAAATGACCAGCCTCCTCCACTGTGATCTTCTTAATATTCAGTGAACAGTCTTCTGTAACACTTATTCTATCTCCTTTCCTTTTAGCTGCTTGAGTAAAATGTCCACTATTCAACCAAACCTCGTCTACAACTCCTTGACCACTGAATATCCACAGGGCTCTCTCACAGCGAGTTTGTCCTTCTGTCACATTTTCACAGGGTAATGTTAATCCATCTCCAGCTTTACGGGTGAAGTAAAACCGATGTCCAGCTGTAATTGTGGTAGACAGCTGTTAGAAGTCAGCATCCCCACAGAGAAAGTGAGTGATTTTAAACACAGCACAGGCATCACTTTAGTTTGCAAAAAATAATTGTTAAAGATCAAAAAAAGATCATTCCTCTAAAAGACATAGAATAACTAACTAAAATAAGGAAACATAATGATCAATGGCACAGCTTTCAAATGTTTATATATGTGGATTCCTTACCTGCAAACTGAAGCATTGCAAACTGGAACAAAGTCAGTTGAATCCACCTAAATGCACCCATTGTTCTTCTCTCCGTGTTCTTTCACCAATCACTCATTTTCTAAAGTTTTCCGACTCAAATATCAAATCATTTTGCAAAAAAAACATGACTCATTTTAGTTCCATATCTTCTTTACAATCCATGTATGGTCTCGATATATTCACACGTCGACTGGAGGAAATACTAATATTAGTCATGTTTTTTTCTTGTTACATTTTATAAGGTCTGAGACTATAACAGTAATAAACTACTAAGAGTCAACGATGCACCTGCCAATCGAAAAATGTATTGTTTTTAATGCATTTTAGCTTTTTTTTTAAACAAGCAAAAACTATCACACATAAATCACAACTTTTATTTATATTTTCTGAAGTGATGACATCTGACCTCCCTTAGCATAACAGGCTGGGTCTAATGAACAGCAAATCAAAGTAAATATCCTTATTCTACATTATGTCCAAGTTCCAACAAGGAAAGAGGACGTAACATATGTTAAAAAATTTAAATATTCTCCACATCAATGTGGGTTTCCAGCCCTAAGCGTTTCACTGTTGTTCTATTTCAGTCTGTAAGCTTCTTAGGTGCATTTAGGAGGAAGTTTCACTATAAACAGCAGCTAATTTAGTCTGGATGATGCAGCGTTCTAAATTGCTCTGGTCTAAATTTGAATCTGTTTGTTTTATTTCTAGGTTATTTGTCATTTTATTCCAGTTTAAGAGAAAAACATATTTAGTGACAAGATTACCGGATGATTCTATCTGACTATTTAATATATCAGCCTACACTTAAATACTGCCTAATTTTAACACTGTGTGGTAAACTGGCCATCAGTTTTCCTGATTTTAAAAAGATGGGCTAAATGAGTTGTCTTAAAATTGCTTTAGAAAATCCTCCTTGTTTTAATTGTTTGATATATAAAGTGGAAAAGAGAAAATTGACAGTCTCACAGTGTGAGTTCACAGCTCACGATTTATGTTCGGCCCAACACTCTCATGCAATCTACCTGCTCACACTGCACAACTAAACACCATGTCGGACTCAGTTTCACAGTGAGATGGAGCTGCTCTGACTCGTCTATCTGGAAGCCAAACAAATATAAGTGAAATATGAAGCTCCCTATAGTGAAGTGAGCTACATTGGCAATTTGTGCACATTGGCAATTTGTGCTGAAAGCCCTAATAAGAAAAGGCGATGACTTATTTTGAAAAAAGACATGGCTGAGTAAACGTGGCTACTCTGGTCTTTCAATTTTACAGACAGAACTCCATTTCACTCATTGCATCCCTGCCATGCTGCTGTGTTTCCAGAAGAATCCTTGTTTGCGCATGCGCACTCAGCGATTTGCCCACGACGGTCGGAAGGAAATCAAACATGTTTGATTTTCTCCCGACCTCACGATTCCTGATAGGGAGGTGGTCATGAGAGGCTGATCGCCGCTCTAACCCCCTGTACACTACACTACTCACGACGCACGAACTGAAAGTCGGCCTGATTGAAAGATTCTTGCACGATTGGAAAATCGCCTAAAAATCGCACAGTGTACGCCTGGTTTAATAGTCTGCAGAGATTCTCAATCCAGTGGTTTCCGTTTTTGAGAGATCTCTACCGAGTACTTAGCCCCCAATGAAAACATAGCCTCTGGGATCATCCTGAAACTGAAAAACTTCCACCACTTTAAGGTAGTGGTTTCTCTGCAGGGTGGCAGCTCAGTCATTTGGCAAATGCTCAGGGTAGAGCATAGAAAGGAGTCAGCTGAGGTGGCTCAGACACTTTTTCCAGGTGCCCCCTGGATACTCCCTTAGGAGGTGTTCCAGGCACATAAGAGGTTCAGACAGTCTGTTTCAGGGGGCTGCCGGAAAACACTGGAGGGACTATGTCTCTTGGCTAGCAAGGGAATGTCTGGGGCTTCCCCCAGCAGAGCTGGAGGAGGTGTCTGAGGAGAGGGAAGTCTCTGCTGAGACTGCTGCCCCCGCAACCCAGTCCCAGATAAAGAGGAAGACAACTAGAAATGACGAGAATCCTAAAAGCGGAAGAACAAAAGGAGCAGAAGGTTGTGATGTTATTGTGATTGTTTTACTTTGTGGCCATGCTTATGCTACTAGGAGTTACTTTTTGTTGTTTTTTTTTATTAAAAAAGAAAGATACATAAACTATGTGCACATATTCAAGTTTGCCCCTGCAGCAGCCATTGAAGGACAGAACATGGCGTCCCGGCATAAAACATCTGGTAAAATTACACACTTCTAGAGCAACTGATTTTAATATTTAAAATTCTTCCCATTTTATAGTCTCATCTAAGAATTATATATATTATAACAACATAAAAACCAGATCCCATAGTAAGGCCACTTGCAAAGCTTCTGATGCCTAAGATAAGAGAGCTATTAACTGTAAAAAAAAAACTGTCAAGAAATGTAATAAAATTTAGCCTTGTATTCTTCTTACAGTAACTTAGTATTTAAGGTTTCTTGCTGCTTGTAAATTTGATTTTCCTTTCTAATAATGGTGTGTCACTTTCTCTTGGTAGTTCACAAAGGCCATTTAGGCTGTGTCCAAATATTCACCCTAACCTCTCAATCACTATATAGAGCGGGGAATATGGCCTAATCCCTATTCAGTGCTCTATATAAAGGTTAGGGCTCACTTTTGAACAGATTTTTAGAGTTTGTTCCAGATGTGCTCAGGGCCTTGTGTAACTGCTCTGTTAACAAATGCACAGCCTTTGCCTCCGCTGGGTACTCAGAGTGTATGCTGAGCACCCAACTGCAGAGTATATTGGAGAAACCAAACAACCTTTCCACATACTGTACTCTACACAGAAGGGCGACCTCCTCGGGACAAGACTCTGAGGTACATCTACACCTTATGGACAATGGACATTCTTTCGAGGGCCAGAATGTTCACATTTTGGACAAACAGGTGGTTTGAGCGGGGCCTTGAAGGAAGCCTTCTGTGTTAAGAAAGAAAAAACAGCTTTAAACAAAAGGGGTCGCCTCAGATTTCAGCTGTCAAAAACCTACAATGCAGCTATTTAGTTCATTCCTTCCCGCTTTCATCGCAATCCCAACCTCTTTACAGGGGAACATAAGACCTCACCTATTCAGCCAGGCCAACCATTCCCTTTAACGACCCCCATTTTAGAGACATAGACAGGTATGGGGCATTGCAGGCAAACAAAAGAAGCCAAATGACCCCCATTCCAAATGGGTGGACCCCTTTCTCTGTTTCAATTTGCATGTTTTCAAAACAAAAACAAGGTTTTGATGAACTACTGTATAAACGTCAAACTCAACGCTATTCCTGATGTTTTGAATTGAAAAATCCTCCAGGATGGGAAGTGAAACATCTTTAAACTTGCAAAAAAAGTCCAGTGGATTGTTTTTTTTAACTTTATAGTATATGCTCTGCTCCATCTCAGAATAAGGGGGCTATCTCCCTCTTAAAGTCCTGGTTTTGTGAGGTACAGTAACTGTCGGCATGAAAATTTTGGACATAACCTCAAGTAGACAGACAGGAAGAGTGCTTGTGGAACTTGAAAGACAGCACTGGATATGCTTGTGCAATTTGGATAAGATATGTTTAATCTATTAAGAGCTATTGTCATAAGGTTTATATTTACTGGTAATAACGGACAGAAAAGAATAATATTTGGTCTGTTAGGATTAGTTATGTGTCCACTGTAGGTGTATCAACTAAATTCCTCCATTGTGATCTTCTTAATGACCAGAGAACAGTTGGCATTAATACAGCTTCTTTGAATTACTCTTATCCTCTTGGGAAAACCACCCAAACCCAAACAGACTCAGAATTTTTGCTTTTTAAATTTGTTAAGATCCAGATAGAAGGTATTAAAGGTAATTTTGCCACCTTAGAGCTGATAATAAAGTAACTATTGCTGTGCATTTGAATGCACCCACACTATCTGCTTTCCTCTATCTTCTTCCATCATATTCACAAATAGGTGTGTTTATTTTTATCAGGTCAATTATACATTTTTTATTTTTAAGTTTATGAGTTAAGATTTCCTCAAAGTGACTTCATTGCCTTTTTTCTTATCTCTTACCATCTACTTGTATCATTCAATGAAGAAAGAGAACCTTCAAAGGAAAAACAAGTAATTTCCTGTGCTGTGAAAAGGCCTTTCACAACTACTATTAATAAAAAAGAAGGGAAATAACTTTTCATCGAAACTTAATATTTCTGAGATGTGCTGACTACAGAGCAAACAATTCACAGAATCACAGGCTTGACCCTTTTTTGTTACTTCTTATCACTTTGCCTCATATTAAAAGCATTTGTATATGTAGGTATTGTTTAATGTTTAAATTCATACATTGAAATTCTGTATAAGATTCCAAGTTAAACTCAAGGATTTGCTGAATTTTATCTAAATATTCTTTAAAGATGATGCTTTGTGTTGATTTAACTTTTAGATATTTTTATTACCTCTGTAAATAATTAGTAAATTACTTCCTTCATATTCCGCCCTCATTGATATTTCAGTGTTAAAGTTTTTCCTATTTGCGGTCATGATTACGCCCTCATTAGAATGGAAACTTGCTCTTCAGACTGATAACGTAGTCACTGCATCATCACTGGAGAAAAATGTGTCAAAATAAAAGATCCAATGTACCTTCCCCTCCACCTAACTTCTTTACCTGCATCCTCTCATGCTGGGACAGACAGACAGACAGACAGACAGACAGACAGACAGACAGACAGAC
>JAGKQL010000007.1:4549604-4578829 GCA_018398635.1 Cyprinodon brontotheroides | reverse complement strand
AGACAGACAGACAGACAGACAGACAGACAGACAGACAGACAGACAGATGGTGGCGGATGATCTTCTTAAAATCAAAGGCATTGCAGACCAATTTTAAAAGAAATGCTGAGAACAAAACTATGCTTTATTCAAAGGGAAATCCAGGAACAATAAATAATAATAAAACTATTGAAGACCGATAAAATCTGTGTTTAAGAAAAAAAAAATTAAGAACAAGTTTAAAGAAATGAAACAATATCAATACATCAGAGACCTCATGCATAAACGAGCATGCAACCGTCATATTAAAACTTGACATTAGGGGGAAACATTAAAACTTGTGGGGGAAAAATGGTTGATTGTATAAAATCGTCTTACTGACTTGTTAAAACACACTTTTTCTGTTAGACATCCAGATTTATAGAAAATCTTACACAGCTGGATTAACTGCTTGTAACGCTCAGTGTTGGCGAACAAATTAATACGTTAAGTTGTATAAATAGCTGGAAGGCATTTCAAAATAAGTATGGCAATGATGCGTCAGGCATTCACAGAGAGACTTTGTCGTTTACACCTGAGGGAGATTTATCACAACCAACAACTTACTGAATATATCAACCAGCTAATAATCCATCTTCATCTACCAGCAGCTTCTTCCACTGATGATGTTCTCCAGCAGTACCAAGGCTGCCACCTATGCATTATTAGGCACGTCTACATAGCTATTTATAAATATGTCTGACTTTCTCACATCGCCCACCTGAGTAAACATCAAATATACATTTATTAGAGGTAACTTGCTGATTCTTCACCCTTTTTTCAGTTGGAATAAAAATGTCCCTTTGAGAAAAAAAATAAAATAAAAAAAAACAATGATTTTATGCTATTCATTAACATGACCAAAACAAAAGAACATCAACAGTTTAATAACAACTGAGACTATCATTTCTAGGTGTTTAATGGGGTTATATGAGAATAAATGTCATTCAGTTTCATCGTTCAGGTTTAAATAATAACAGCTAAAACTCACTAAATGAAATCAGGTTTAATGCTTCTTAAGTTTAAATTCAATTAACCTTATTATATTGTTCTTAATTGGGTACCTTGTAATGCTTTTTATCTTGTTATCATGCATTTAAAAGGTTTGCATGGCTCATAGAAATTATCTTGGCAGGTGAACAGTTTGTGTGGATTGCAGCAAACTTTCATGCAAAGTTCATTTTTATACATCCTGAGTTTTTTGTTTAGCATTTTTGTGCACTGATAGGAATTATGAGGCCCTAGGAAATTGAAATAATCCCTCTGAAAGTAAAAAAAAAAAAAACGGGAAAGTAAAAAAAAAAAACAGGATAAAACATAGAATCCTGTTTCATAGATAATCCACGTTATAAAAAAAAGATATCAGCTGATCCCTACATTCATCAAATCCTATACAGGATGTCCAAGGCTGCACTAAAGCTATGTTTAACAATTTAACATTATCCACCTTAAACCTTTTGAAGCCAACTATTGCTCCGACTGACTGACTGTACATCCAGAGTCTCATTTCATAACAAATATGCAACATTCCGACTTAAATAAAAAAGCTGCTTTGGATTTGATATCATAGATGTTTTCATCTAATTGTAGAATAGGTGTTGTTTGCATCAGTTGAAGCTCCTGAAGCACAGACCTTCACACAGCTGTACGTCACAGCGTTAGATATCTATAATGACAAATTAGGAAAGAAAAAGCTTTCAGAATAAAAGACAATAATTAGATTCAAATTTACAATACGTAATTTATCCCATATCATGGTTCAATTTGGCAGTCCACTTAGGTTATACACACACACACCCACACCCACACACCTCTCACACATACACACACACACACATACACTGTATCTGAGACTGCACCTTACCTGCACTACCTCAGCCTGGGATATACTATTGCTGCTGTTTTATTGCTTTTATTGTAATGTCTATACTTTATATTTATCTTATCACTGTTACCTGTCATGTCCCGCACTTTATGTCAGTCTGTAAATGTCAGTATATTTGCATATTTCTTGTATATTTGTATATTTCTAGAGAGAAAACGCAATTTCTGTTTTACTTGTATGTCTTGTACATATGTAGAAAATGACTATAAAAGCTGACTTGACTTGACTTGTTGTACAGACAATCATAAACACACAGTACATATTTCATACAGAGACTAGCCCCCCCACCCCCCCACCCCCATCAAACTAATATTCCAAAAATAATAAATCAACAGCAAGGCTTCATTCTAGCTCCATTAACATGAGTTTTAGATTCATTTGTGCCTAAGCACCAGAACTGGCGTGATGCCATGCTGCAGCAGCTCTACGTCAACATCATAAAATTGGGAAATACCCACAAGGGGAGAGGCAGTAAATGCACGTTTCTTTCCAAGTTTGAAGAAAAAATCTAATTATTCATAACAAATTAATCCATTCATATTAATCCATAGTGCCAGAGGCAAAAATCCATCAAAGGTACCCTTATAGTTGACTTTGGAAGGCTTTTAAAACATGATCTAGGACCTTTAAGTTCTCTAAAGCTTGGAATCAGGAGCTTATTCTTTTTCCCCTGCATCATTCACTACTTTTGCAATTCTTCTCTTTTTATTGGTCATTTTTTATTGTAATAAACATTCTCGATATTTTCATTAAAACAATGTTTTTAGTTATTTTCCAAGAATGTTCCTATAATCACAATCTTTATTTAAAACACACTGAGACGTTTTAAACCACTTACTCTTTCTCTTTTCTTAGGCTTCCTGGTGAAGCTTATTGAGGCATAGGGATAAACCTGTGACAGAATAAAAATGAGAGAGACTTGGTTTAAAACTGATATCTAAACTGAGAGAAAAACTTTTATATTAGGCAACATTTAGCTCAATAATTTCATCATAGCTTCTTCCTCTTTTATGGAAAAGTTGCAGTTCCTGCAGTTACTTAATTTAAAAATGATTATTCATCATTTTCAAGGAACCCAGCTTGCATGCATATTTTGAAAGAAATAAGTTATATGCTAATAAATAATATCAGTAACTTAGAGTTGACTTTGCTGTATTAAATCTTAAATTGTTTGGGATTATGTAATGTTTGAACTCACAGTTCCTTCTTCCATCTGGCCTCTTTGTCCTGGAAACACAAGAGCATTATTGCCTCAGCAGTGAAAGCGACATTTTTTTTAACCCTATAAGATTTTCAATCAAAACTCTTTTATATTATATTTTATAAGACAAACAGTTATATGCAGTATTTTGATAAAGAAATATTTTCTATTAGAGATATAGTTGTGTCTGTCTCTTATCGTAGGCCATTATAAATAATAGAATCTTTAAATATGCCCAACACCACATTTGGATAGATTATACAGGTTTCAATGTTAGAGGATACGCATGATGTCAGAGGATATGAAAATACAAGATAAAATCAGTCTGTAAATATTCTCAACAGTAATTTTCTTCCAAATGATGACAGCTAGAGCAGTTACTAAACACACTGCCAGAGCAATGGGAATGTACCACCATGGCCAGCCTGATAACAAACACATAGTGAGATAGAAAACGGACACATTATTATTAAACTGCTGTATGAAGTCTTTAAAACGAATTCAAAGGGAGGATTTTTGCTGACATGTTTAGTTAATTCTGCAATTGATTTACTTGTTATCTTCAGTTAAATAATAACTTAATTCAAAAATCAAAAAGGAATTGTTTTTGCGGAAAACAACTTTTCTTAACTACAGATTTTTTAAAAATGCTTTGATTTTGATAAAATCTTAAAGGTAGATTTTTTTTTTTTTTAGATAAGGTGATTTCTACGAGATTTCAAACTTTGTTTCTCTTACCTGTGATCTCATCTGAGGGCTCGGGGCCCAAGGTAGGAAAATGTACGTGTCCAGTATCCTCCTCTGTCACTTTGCATCGAAATAAGTCAGAATACTTTGAGTTCTGATCAAGGCGAGATGCAGGAAATGTCACGGATCCAAAGCAGCGCTGTGGTGTCTGCATGTCTATCGATGTGTCCTCCTCACCCTGATAGAGCCACTCTACTGTGTGCCTACAGAAGCTGTATCCAGTCACAATACAGTTTAAAGTGATCTTGTTATTTTCTCTCCGTTCAGCTACTGTTGAAGACAGAGATATTTGATAGATTGAGGGAGTGACATTATTTACTAATTAATTATTATTATTAAAAATATATCTATAAAATGTTAATAATGTGTTCTATCTGATCAGAAAACCTTGTTATGTAGATACTTACTAGAGATAACGGACAGATAGTAATCATTCTCTTCATACTGATGATCTAAAGAGGTGTATCTGCAGGAAAAATGACCAGCCTCCTCCACTGTGATCTTCTTAATATTCAGTGAACAGTCTTCTGTAACACTTATTCTATCTCCTTTCCTTTTAGCTGCTTGAGTAAAATGTCCACTATTCAACCAAACCTCGTCTACAACTCCTTGACCACTGAATATCCACAGGGCTCTCTCACAGCGAGTTTGTCCTTCTGTCACATTTTCACAGGGTAATGTTAATCCATCTCCAGCTTTACGGGTGAAGTAAAACCGATGTCCAGCTGTAATTGTGGTAGACAGCTGTTAGAAGTCAGCATCCCCACAGAGAAAGTGAGTGATTTTAAACACAGCACAGGCATCACTTTAGTTTGCAAAAAATAATTGTTAAAGATCAAAAAAAGATCATTCCTCTAAAAGACATAGAATAACTAACTAAAATAAGGAAACATAATGATCAATGGCACAGCTTTCAAATGTTTATATATGTGGATTCCTTACCTGCAAACTGAAGCATTGCAAACTGGAACAAAGTCAGTTGAATCCACCTAAATGCACCCATTGTTCTTCTCTCCGTGTTCTTTCACCAATCACTCATTTTCTAAAGTTTTCCGACTCAAATATCAAATCATTTTGCAAAAAAAACATGACTCATTTTAGTTCCATATCTTCTTTACAATCCATGTATGGTCTCGATATATTCACACGTCGACTGGAGGAAATACTAATATTAGTCATGTTTTTTTCTTGTTACATTTTATAAGGTCTGAGACTATAACAGTAATAAACTACTAAGAGTCAACGATGCACCTGCCAATCGAAAAATGTATTGTTTTTAATGCATTTTAGCTTTTTTTTTTAACAAGCAAAAACTATCACACATAAATCACAACTTTTATTTATATTTTCTGAAGTGATGACATCTGACCTCCCTTAGCATAACAGGCTGGGTCTAATGAACAGCAAATCAAAGTAAATATCCTTATTCTACATTATGTCCAAGTTCCAACAAGGAAAGAGGACGTAACATATGTTAAAAAATTTAAATATTCTCCACATCAATGTGGGTTTCCAGCCCTAAGCGTTTCCCTGTTGTTCTATTTCAGTCTGTAAGCTTCTTAGGTGCATTTAGGAGGAAGTTTCACTATAAACAGCAGCTAATTTAGTCTGGATGATGCAGCGTTCTAAATTGCTCTGGTCTAAATTTGAATCTGTTTGTTTTATTTCTAGGTTATTTGTCATTTTATTCCAGTTTAAGAGAAAAACATATTTAGTGACAAGATTACCGGATGATTCTATCTGACTATTTAATATATCAGCCTACACTTAAATACTGCCTAATTTTAACACTGTGTGGTAAACTGGCCATCAGTTTTCCTGATTTTAAAAAGATGGGCTAAATTAGTTGTCTTAAAATTGCTTTAGAAAATCCTCCTTGTTTTAATTGTTTGATACATAAAGTGAAAAAGAGAAGATTAAACATCTTGACAAGTAGTCGGACCGTCTCACAGTGTGAGTTCACAGCTCTCACGATTTTTATGTTCGGCCCAACTGACTCATGCAATCTACCTGCTCACACTGCACAACTAAACACCATGTCAGACTCAGTTTCACAGTGAGATGGAGCTGCTCTGACTCGTCTATCTGGAAGCCAAACAAATATAAGTGGAATATGAAGCTCCCTATAGTGAAGTGAGCTACATTGGCAATTTGTGCTTGAAAGCCCTAATAAGAAAAGGCGATGACTTATTTTGAAAAAAGACATGGCTGAGTAAACGTGGCTACTCTGGTCTTTCAATTTTACAGACAGAACTCCATTTCACTCATTGCATCCCTGCCATGCTGCTGTGTTTCCAGAAGAATCCTTGTTTGCGCGCTGAGCACTCAGCGGTTTACACGGCGGTCGGAAGGAGAATCAAACATGTTTGATTTTCTCCACGACCTTACTCCCTGATAGGGAGGTGGTCATGAGGAGGATGTCGCCCCTCGTAACCCACCTGTACACCACTACACTACTCACGGCGCGATACGATCAGGATACAAGTCGGCCTGATTGAAAGATTCTTGCCGCGATTGGAAAATGGCGCCCGAAAATGTCGCACAGTGTACGCCCTGGCTTAAGGGCTTTTTGAATGGCTTATTGTCTGGCCGTCACTCAGAGCCTGTTTTTGAGAGACCCTACCAGGGGCATTTAGCCCCAATGAAAACATAGCCTCTGGGATCATCCTGAAACTGAAAAACTTCCACCACTTTAAGGTAGTGGTTTCTCTGCAGGGTGGCAGCTCAGTCATTTGGCAAATGCTCAGGGTAGAGCATAGAAAGGAGTCAGCTGAGGTGGCTCAGACACTTTTTCCAGGTGCCCCCTGGATACTCCCTTAGGAGGTGTTCCAGGCACATACCAACGGGAGGAGACCCAGATTACGACCTAGGAAACACTGGAGGGACTATAGCCCCATTTACACTACCCTTGAAACCGATCAGGCGAGACGGTCCGAGCTTGGATCGTGGTAACCAGGCCAAGCTTCAGTTTTGACGACCGTTCACACGTCACACTTATCTCGTTATCTCGACGACTCCTCGCCTCCTAGTGGCGATGTGCGGTATTACTGCTAGGAGTTGAAGGAGGGACTCAAGCAGCTGGTGGCGGTAATGCACCAAGCGCTGTTTGTCAACCGCCGTAAACCCCAAGAAAAGAAAGCGAAGGAGGGAAGAACGAAGCAAATCAAACGCTCGGCGGCGCCGTCACATTCAGAAAGTTATGGAGATTATTATTGCTGTACTTCCGTGTTTCGCGGTGGGTCAGGTGAAGAGCGGCAACCTTCTTGGCGGATGTACTTGGAATGGAGTGTGAATGAAGCATGTTCAGCCAGTGGCGATGGCGGCGTTCTGCTCATGTGCTCTTGTTATCGAGGGGCGAAGCCACAAAAAAGCCCAGCGCGAACCCACCTCGGGAACTGGTCGGGGTCTGCAGTTAAGCGCGGTCCGGTTATGTCTATCTCGGTTCAGTTCAGGTTGTTTTCCGTTCACACGCGACAAGTTATCTCAGTTACTGAGCTTCGGACGGGTCTCGGCTCAGTTTTTAAAGAGGGTAATGTAATCAGCGGGGTATATGTCTCTTAGCGAGTCTCAGGCTTGCAGAGAGCAGAGCTGGAGGAGGTGCGATATAGAGGAAGAAGTCTGTGAGTCTCTGCTGAGACTGCTGCCCCTACAACCCAGTCCCAGATAAAGAGGAAGACAACTAGAAATGACGAGAAACCTAAAAGTGGAAGAACAAAAGGAGAAGAAGGTTGTGATGTTAATGTGATTGTTTTACTTTGTGGCCATGCTTATGCTACTAAGAGTTACTTTTTGTTGTTTTTTTTTTATTAAAAAAGAAAGATACATAAACTATGTGCACATATTCAAGTTTGCCCCTGCAGCAGCCATTGAAGGACAGAACATGGCGTCCCGGCATAAAACATCTGGTAAAATTACACACTTCTAGAGCAACTGATTTTATTATTTCAAATTATTCCCATTTTACAGTCTCATCTAAGAATTTTATATAATATAACAACATAACAACCAGATCCCATTGTAAGGCCACTTGCAAAGCTTCTGATGCTGAAGATAAGAGAGCTATGGACTGTAAAAAAAATAATTAAAATTTAGCCTTGTATTCTTCTTGACTCAGTATTTAAGGTTTCTTGTTGCTGGTAAATTTGATTTTCCTTTCTAATAATTGTGTGTCACTTCCTCTTGGTAGTTCACAAAGGCCATTTAGGCTGTGTCCAAATATTCACCCTAACCTCTAAATCACTATAGAGAGCGGGGAATATGGCCTAATCCCTATTCAGTGCTCTATATAAAGGTTAGGGCTCACTTTTGGACAGATTTTTAGAGTTTGTTCCAGATGTGCTCAGGGCCTTGCGTAACTGCTCTGCTAACAAATGCACAGCCGTTGCCTCCGCTGGGTACTCAGAGTGTATGCTGAGCACCCAGCTGCAGAGTATATTGGAGAAACCAAACAACCTCTCCACATACTCTACACAGAAGGGCGACCTCCTTGGGACAAGACTCTGAGGTACATCTACACCTTATGGACAATGGACATTCTTTCGAGGGCCAGAATGTTCACATTTTGGACAAACAGGTGGTTTGAGAGGAGCATGAAGGAAGCCTTCTGTGTTAAGAAAGAAAAAACAGCTTTAAACAAAAGGGGTGGCCTCAGATTTCAGCTGTCAAAAACCTACAATGCAGCTATTTAGTTCATTCCTTCCCGCTTTCATCGCAATCCCAACCCCTTTACAGGGGAACATAAGACCTCAACTATTCAGCCAGGCCAACCATTCCCTTTAACGACCCCCATTTTAGAAACATAGACAGGTATGGGCCAAACGACCCTCATTCCAAATGGGTGGACCTCTTTCTCTGTTTCAATTTGCATGTCTTCAAAACAAAAACAAGGTTTTGATGAACTACTGTATAAACCTCAAACTCAACGCTATTCCTGACGTTTTGAATTGAAAAATCCTCCAGGACGGGAAGTGAAACGTCTTTAAACTTGGAAAAAAAAGTCCAGTGGATTGTTTTTTTTTTTAAACTTTATCGTATATGCTCTGCTCCATCTCAGAATAAGGGGGCTATCTCCCTCTTAAAGTCCTGGTTTTGGGAGGTAACTGTTGGCATGAAATTTTTGGGAACCACTGCTTTAGTTAAATGACATAACCTCAAGTAGACAGACAGGAAGAGTGCTTGTGGAACTTGAAAGACAGCACTGGATATGCTTGTGCAATTTGGATAAGATGTGTTTAATCTATTAAGAGTTATTGTCATAAGGTTTATATTAACTGATAATAACGGACAGAAAAGAATAATATTTGGTGTGTTAGGATTAGTTATGTGTCGACTGCAGGTGTATCAACTAAATTCCTCCATTGTGACCTTCTCTATGACCAGAGAACAGTTGGCATTAATACAGCTTCTCTGAATTACTCTTATCCTCTTGGGAAAACCACCCAAACCCAAACAGACTCAGAATTTTTGCTTTTTAAATTTGTTAAGATCCAGATAGAAGGTATTAAAGGTAATTTTGCCACCTTAGAGCTGATAATAAAGTAACTATTGCTATGCATTTGAATGCACCCACACTACCTGTTTTCCTCTGTCTTCTTCCATCATGCTCACAAATAGGTCTGTTTATTTTTATCAGGTCAATTATACATTTTTTATTTTTAAGTTTATGAGTTAAGACTTCCTCAAAGTGACTTCATTGCCTTTTTTCTTATCTCTTACTATCTACTTTTATCATTCAATGAAGAAAGAGAACCTTCAAAGGAAAAACAAGTCATTTCCTGAGCTGTGAAAAGTCCTTTCACAACTACTATTAATAAAAAAGAAGGGAAATAACTTTTCATCGAAACTTAATATTTCTGAGATGCGCTGACTACAAAGCAAACAATTCACAGAATCACAGGCTTGACCCTTTTATGTTACTTCGTATCACTTTGCCGCATATTAAAAGCATTTGTATATGTAGGTATTGTTTAATGTTTAAATTCATACAATGAAATTCTGTATAAGATTCAAAGTTAAACTCAAGGATTTGCTGAATTTTATCTAAATATTCTTTAAAGATGATGCTTTGTGTTGATTTAACTTTTAGATATTTTTATTACCTCTGTAAATAATTAGTAAATTACTTCCTTCATATTCCGCCCTCATTGATATTTCAGTGTTAAAGTTTTTCCTATTTGCGGTCATGATTACGCCCTCATTAGAATGGAAACTTGCTCTTCAGAGTAATAAACATAGTCACTGCATCATCATTGGAGAAAAATGTATCAAAATAAAAGATCCAATGTACTTTCCCCTCCACCTAACAGACAGACAGACAGACAGACAGACAGACAGATAGATGATGGCGGATGATCTTCAAATCCAAGGCATTGCAGACCAGTCTTAAAAGAAAAGCTGAGAACAAAACTATGCTTTATTCAAGGGGAAATCCAGGAACAATACATATTAATAAAACTATTGAAGACAGATAAAATCTGTGTTTAAGAAAAAAAAAAAACATTAAGAACAAGTTTAAAGAAATTAAACGATATCAATACATCAGAGACCTCATGCATAAACGAGCATGCAACCGTCATATTAAAACGTAACATTAGGGGAAAACATTGAAACTTTTGGGGGGGAAATGGTTGAATGTATAAAATCGTCTTACTGACTTGTTAAAACACTTTTTCTTTTAGCCAGATTTATAGAAAATCTAACACAGCTGGATTAACTGCTTGTCACGCTCAGTGTCGGCGAACAAATTAATACTTTAAGTTGTATAAATAGCTGGAAGGCCTTTCAAAATAAGTATGGCAATGATGCTGTCATGCATTCACAGATAGACTTTGTCGTTTACACCTGGGGGAGATTTATCACAAGCAACAACTTACTGAATATATCAACCAGCTAATAATCCATCTTCATCTACCAGCATCTTCTTCCACTGACGATGTTCTCCAGCAGTACCAAGGCTGCCACCCATGCATTATTAGGCACGTCTACATATCTATTTATAAATATGTCTGACTTTCTCACATCGCCCACCTGAGTAAACATCACATATACATTTATTAGAGGTAACTTGCTGATTCTTCACCCTTTTTTTCAGTTGGAATAAAAATGTCCCTTTGAGAAAAAAAATAAAATAAAAAATACAATGATTTTATGCTATTCGTTAACATGACCAAAACAAAAGAACATTAACAGTTTACATCCAACTGAGACTATCATTTCTAGGTGTTTAATCGGGTTATATGAAAATAAATGTCTTTCAGTTTCATCGTTCAGGTTTAAATCACAACAGCTAAAACTCACTAAATAAAATCACGTTTAATGCTTCTTAAGTTTAAATTCAATTAACCTTATTATATTGTTCTTAATTGGGTACCTTGTAGTGCTTTTTAACTTGTTATCATGCATTTAAAACGTTTGCATGGCTCATAGAAATTCTCTTGGCAGGTGAACGGTTGCATTTGCAGCAAACTTTCATGCAAAGTTCATTTTTATACATCCTGAGTTTTTTGTTTAGCATTTTTGTGCACTAATAGGAATTATGAGGCCCTAGGAAATTGAAATAATCCCTCTGAAAGTAAAGCGGAAAAGTTAAAAAAAAGGATAAAAACATAGAATCATGTTTCCTAGATTATCCACGCATATAAAAAAAAAAAGATATCAGCTGATCTCTACATTCATCAAATCCTATACAGGATTTCCAAGGCTGCACTATAGCTATGTTTAACATCTTAACATTATCCACCTTAAACCTTTTGAAGCCAACTATTGCTCAGACTGATGTACATTCAGAATCTCATTTTATAACAAATATGCAACATTCCGACTTAAATAAAAAAGCTGCTTTGGATTTGATATCATAGATGTTTTCATCTAATTGTAGAATAGGTGTTGTTTGGATCAGTTGAAGCTCCTGAAGCACAGACTTTCACACAGCTGTACGTCACAGCGTTAGATATCTATAATGACAAATTAGGAAAGAAAAAGCTTTCAGAATAAAAGACAATAATTAGATTCAAATTTACAATACGTAATTTATCCCATATCATGGTTCAATTTGGCAGTCCACTTAGGTTATACACACACACACCCACACACACACACCTCTCACACACACACACACACACACACACACACACACACACACACATGTTGTGTCACAATATCCTTGTGGGGACCTTCCATTCATTTCCCACTAATTTATATGGCCTAACCATGACCCTTGCCCTAACCCTAACCATTACGACACATACCTATCCCTAAACCTAACCTAAACTCAATTCACACCTTAGTCCTAAACCTAACCCCCACCCCAAGAAGAGAAACTTTCCTTATGGGGACCAGTTGTTGGTCCCCACAAGTACCTGTGAGTCCCCAAAATGTAGCACATTCCTAGGAAATTGTCCCCACCAGGTATTAAAGACATGGCCACACACACACATACACTGTACCTGAGACTGCACCTTACCTGCACTACCTCAGCCTGGAATATACTATTGCTGCTGTTTTATTGCTTTTATTGTAATGTCTATACTTTATATTTATCTTATCACTGTTACCTGTCATGTCCCTCACTTTATGTCAGTGTTGTATATGTCTTGTATAATGTTATATTTGTAGAGAGAAAACGTAATTTGATTTCCCTTGTATGTCTTGTACATATGAAGAAAGTGACAATAAAAGCTGACTTGACTTGACTTGACTTGGGAAATACCCACAAGGGGAGAGGCAGTAAATGCACGTTTCTTTCCAAGTTTGAAGAAAACATCTAATTATTCATAACAAATTAATCCATCCATATTAATCCATAGTGCCAGAGGCAAAAAATCATCATATATACCCTTATTGTTGACATTGGAAGGCTTTTAAAACATGATCTAGGACCTTTAAGTCCTCTAAAGCTTGGAATCAGGAGCTTATTCTGTTTCCCCTGCATCATTCACTACTTTTCCAATTCTTCTCTTTTTATTGGTCAGTTTTTATTGTAATAAACATTCTTGATATTTTCATTAAAACAATGTTTTTAGTTATTTTCCAAGAATGTTCCTAAAATCACAATCTTTATTTAAAACACACTGAGACGTTTTAAACCACTTACTCTTTCTCTTTTCTTAGGCTTCCTGGTGAAGCTTATTGAGGCATAGGGATAAACCTGTAACAGAATAAACATGAGAGAGACTTGGTTTAAAACTGATATCTAAACTGAGAGAAAAACTTTTATTTTAGGCAACATTTAGCTCAATAATTTCATCATAGCTTCTTCCTCTTCTATGGAAAAATTGCAGTTCCTGCAGTTACTTAATTTAAAAATGATTATTCATCATTTAAGGAACACAGCTTGCATGCATATTTTGAAAGAAATAAGTTATATGCTAATAAATAATATCAATAACTTAGAGTTGACTTTGCTGTATTAAATCTTAAATTGTTTGGGATTATGTAATGTTTGAACTCACAGTTCCTTCTTCAATCTGGCCTCTTTGTCCTGGAAACACAAGAGCGTTATTGCCTCAGCAGTGAAAGCGACATTTTTTTTAACCCTATAAGATTTTCAATCAAAACTCTTTTTTATTATATTTTATAAGACAAACAGTTATATGCAGTATTTTGAAAAAGAAATATTTTCTATTAGAGATATAGTTGTGTCTGTCCCTTATCGTAGGCCATTATAAATAATAGAATCTTTAAATATGCCCAACACCACATTTGGTTAGATTATACACGTTTCAATGTTAGAGGATACGCATGATGTCAGAGGATATGAAAAAACAAGATAAAATCAGTCTGTAAATATTCTCACCAGTAGTTTTCTTCCTAATGATGACAGCTAGAGCAGTTACTAAACACACTGCCAGAGCAATGGGAATGTACCACCATGGCCAGCCTGATAACAAACACATAGTGAGATAGAAAACGGACACATTATTATTAAACTGCTGTATTAAGTCTTTAAAACTAATTCAAAGGGAGGATTTTTGCTCATATGTTTAGTTATTTCTGCATTTGATTTACTTGTTATCTTCAGTTAAATAATAACTTAATTCAAAAATCAAAAAGGAATTGTTTTTGCGGAAAACAACTTTTCTTAACTACAGATTTTTTAAAAATGCTTTGATTTTGATAAAATCTTAAGGTAGATTTTTTTTTTTTTTAGATAAGGTGATTTCTACGAGATTTCAAACTTTGTTTCTCTTACCTGTGATCTCATCTGAGGGCTCGGGGCCCAAGGTGTGGAAATGTCCAGTGTCCTCCTCTGTCACTTTGCATCGAAATAAGTCAGAATACTTTGAGTTCTGATCAAGGCGAGATGCAGGAAATGTCACGGATCCAAAGCAGCGCTGTGGTGTCTGCATGTCTATCGATGTGTCCTCCTCACCATGGTAGTACCACTCTACTATGTGCCTACAGATGCTGTATCCAGTCACAATACAGTTTAAAGTGATCTTGTTATTTTCTCTCCTTTCAGCTACTGTTGAAGACAGAGATATTTGATAGATTGAGGGAGTGACATTGTTTACTAATTAATTATTATTAATAAATATATATCTATAAAATGTTAATAATGTGTTCTATCTAATCAGAAAACCTTGTTATGTGGATACTTACAAGAGATAACGGACAGATAGTAATCAATCTCTTCATACTGACGATCTAAAGAGGTGTATCTGCAGGAAAAATGACCAGCGTCTTCCATTGTGATCTTCTTAATATTCAGTGAACAGTCTGCTGAAACACTTATTCTATCTCCTTTCCTTTTAGCTGCTTGCGTAAAATGTCCATGTTCAAACAAAACATCATCTACAACTCCTTGACCACTGAATATCCACTGGGCTGTCTCACAGCGACTTTGTTCTTCTATCACATTTTCACAGGGTAATATTAATCCATCTCCAGCTTTAACGGTGAAGTAAAACCGATGTCCAACTGTTGTAAAGAGGTGAGAGAATTCAGCTAACTCACAGAAAGAGTGAATGATTTTACAAATGATAAAATAAATCATTAATGCAAGACACTTATTTATCAGTCAAACAGCTTTGTAGAATTTACTTGGAATAAATGTCCTTTACCTGTAAACTGAAGAATTGTAATCTGGAGTAAAGTCAGTTGAATCCATCTAAATGAAGCCATTGTCCTTCTCTCTGTGTTACATTCACCAATGACTAACTTTTTCTGACACAAATATAAAACCACTGTGCAAACTATGCAGTGACTTCATAACATGACTTATTCTAGTTCCTTATCTTTCATTACCGTAAAATCCATATATGGTGTCTACATATAGACAGGGGGAAATATTAATCATCATCATGATTTTTTCTTTTCTAAATTTAGTCATTGTGCTAGGGTCTAAAACCATAATAATAATATAAAAAAACAATGAGTCAAACATGCAGTTAATGGAACTAAAGTAGGAGCATTTTAACTCTTTTTTATTGTTGTTTTTAGTAACAATCACTGTCACAAATAAATCGACATTTTTAACATTTAATTTTCTGATCTATCTTAGAATATATGTCTGTCAGGAAGTTAGAGATAAAAGCCCCCTCTGGTCCTTGACTGTACCTAGAAATCTTGTCCATAAAGGTTATTTCAATTCAATTCAGTTTATATCTATAGCGCCAATTCACAACACGTCATCTCATGGTACTTTACAGTTCACCAGATCATACAGTGAAATTGATTCAAAGTTTTCTACAGTATCTGAGGAAAACCAGTCGATTGCATTGACTTATGAACAGGACCAGTGACAGAAGGCAGCCCGGTTGGTATCCCGCATGCACCGGTACAAAGGCTGACTTAATGCCGGCAATGGCAACCAAACCCCTGCTCCACTTGTACAGAGACCAGATAGCCCCTAGAAAAGGGCGCCTGACTCCATACAACTGAAGAGCCCCCCACAGGACACCTGAGGGACACAATCTAGCACGATCTCAAGGACAGGTTGTGTTATCTCCAAAGTACCCTTTAGAGCCCTTACAGAGAGTTTAGAGCTGGTCCACTATTCCACAGCCTGACAACATCCAGAGCTCCGAGGTCTGGATGTTGAAAACGAGGCACGTGGCGTTGCCCGGTACCGTTGAGCCTGGACCCACCCTTGAGCTTCGCCTGGGGTTGGATTTCATCAGTCAGTGCTTGGTGGTCAGTTTCTTCCTCATGGGACCCGTCTGGGAACCAGGAGTAATGCAAGGCCAAACCCCATTGGCCCACCACCTGCAGGGGAAACCATGAGGGACCAGTGCAGACGGCATCTGGCAGCAGGCAAAAGGAGAGGCCTCGGCTGCTCGATCCAGAGGCAATAGAGTCAAGTCAAAATCTTTGGATTGGCAAAGTTAAATTGCATATTTGTAATTCAAAAAACTACCATCATGTGAGTATGAAAAGGTTAAAGTCATTTCCTGCAATGCAGGGGATCTGGGTTTAAATCCATTAGGAAAATCGTCATGAATGAGAATGTGTAAAAATCTTGGTTCTGTTGGTTTTCTGTAAGTTTTCAGTTTCAAGTTAATCCCGTTTTTTTTTTTGTTTGTTTGTTTTCTAACCCCTGAATTTGGTTGCAGGCAAAACAGACACAAACACATTTCAGGGGGAAGTGGGGGTGCTGCAGTACCCCCTAGTGGCGACCAGGAGATTTTTTTTTTTGTATTAAAAATGCTTTGCACAATTTATTGATATGTGCAAAATATTTAATTCTAAATCCAGTCCAAATAGTAAGAAATTACAATACTATTCCCATTTATGCAAATAATATCACCCAAACATTACTCTTATTTCTAATAGACTCAAAAGCGAGCTAATTACACGCTGAAGATTGATGTGTATAAACTGTGGAAACCATTTAGAGTCTTCTCCTTTCATACCTTTATTGAATAGAGATAAAAATCTCTGTATTTTTCTATTATAACAAATGACAGCTGGTTCAGGCAAAATTGGCCAATTTACAGAACAATCTACAGCTTCCACACAATTAAAGAAAACGAAAATACACACCTGTGTGAGTGGTAATTTACTACCAAATTGAGGTAAATTTACCAAATGGTAAATAATTTTAACTAAGAAATGTTATTTTAGATAATTAAAAGACCTACTCAATATGTGAAAATCCCAACTTTGACCTTGCAAGACCAGATCAGAATGTAATGAAACAACATAACAAAAAGCAATGCAAAGAACATTACAAAATAATTTTTGCCAGCAAAAATCCTTGTGCAAAGTCACAACCAAATTACAAGAATTCTAAATGAAGCAGATTGGTCAATAAATATTAAAAGTTTAATAACATTATCATTAGTATAAAAATACAAATATTTACTATTAAAAGCAAAATTTCAAAGCTTCAATGTGTAAAGTTTTGCACATTTGCAGAAGACATTTCCCCCCTGAAGGAAAAGGCTGTTCTTCAGTTTGATGCCAAAGTGAAAATGTGACCAGGGTTATTTGAACTACTTATAATGCCGTTTTCCCAGGTCTTTAGATGAGCTTTGTGGACAGCCTCAAGCCTAGGCGGAAAACTGACGATCATCTATTTTGACGTCTTGAATATTTACTGCAGGCTCTTTCTGCCTATAACATGCTTCTTTAGTAGCTAATGTTATAGATTAAACCTTAAAAAGAAGAGTGTTTTTTAACCAGTAAAACATTCAACATCCATTTGAACCTTATCTTCTTTACAAACTAGCCTAAAGGTACATTCATACAGAATGCAAATTTTCCATGTGGGACAGATGCTTTAGATTTCAGCCTCCCATCACAGACATCATGGTGTAATGCCACCCACCTCGCTTTGAGGCGTCATCAAATAGGTGAAGCATCTATCCACTTGCTGGTATTGTGTCATATTCTGTGTGTAGACCATCAAGCAATCCTTTTTTGACTACCTGGTCTCAACCTTTCTTGTTCCTGTTTTTTCTCCTGTTGTGTGCCTCCTACTAAAGATTTTGGATTCGCCTCTTGTTTAGTCTAGAGATTCTTGAAACCTCTGCACCATGAACTGCTTCTCTAAGCATGACCCCTGGACTGACTACAACTCCCCCACTAGCCTAAGCCCTGTCTAGCACCTTCACAATTCATCCAAACAAAGTGACCAGGATCAATCTTAAGAACCAACACAACCTCCTTGTTTCTTAGAAGGATAGTGGCTTTCATTCAGCCCACATTCAACACCACCGAGATGTTTTTGGCCCCTTAACGCTGTTCTAGTTCTCACAGTGATTCAAGTTCCACCCAGTTCCACTTTCTGCAGCATCAATTTACATATTTAAATATGTAAATTAACATACATATTTAAATAAATTAGTCTTTTATTTCTGTCTGCTGAGGTACTGGGTCTCTGGATTCTGTCCAGGCATTACATTCAGAATTTTTACTACTAAGAAAGATTAGCCTGAGCCCACTAGCCTACTCACAGTGCCACTTCACTCTATTTTTGTGTCCAATGTGTTCTTCATCATGCTGCTTTACTCTGAATGCCCAATATGCAGCATTGGCGTCACTCGAAATATGCACTTTGAATCGCTGTCCGGTTAGTCGCTCCTGAACACGCCTTTACATAGAGTTAACAGAGAAATCACTTAGTTCATGTTATGTATGAATATACCTTAAGAGGCATCTCCTCTATACACCCACTTTGGTTCTTATCAGAAACATGACCTTCAATAGTTGTATCTTCTACATTATCAAAGAGAGAACTCAAAGTATACTATGCATTTCAAAGATGTGTGTATTAAGAAGAGGACTGGTCTGAGCAAACAGCCTGAGGAACAACTGTGCTGAAGGTATTGGCAGAGTAAGTGAGAAAGTTAATTCTGACCAGCAGATGTTCTGTCTGTTTACAGTCTAAACATGGCACTAAGACTGAGTGACCTCATATGAAATTTTTAATGCCTTTGCCAGTTTTCCAAAGATAAAAATTATATCCTTATAGTAACAAAATCTGTTTGACATTTAACAGATTACTGCACACATAAAAGGCTGGAAACACAACCTAACTTTATTTTTTAATTCTAGCAACTCAAAAGTTAAACCTCTGCATGATGATGCCACATTATGCAGGTACAATTACAGGGAGAAAACACAGGTGAGCAGGGGAAAACAGGCTGCCCATTGTCAGGAGATGCACACTGCGTGAACATCTGCTCCCGACTCAGGTGCACCACAGCATGTAAAGTGAAGAGGGAGAAGAGGAGGAAAGGGAGGAGGAAGTTGCAAATAAAAGTGTTGGCACGTGATGCTTCATCCAATTTGAATGCATCTGGGTAACCAGTATGCAAAAACAACTGGACACACAACCTCATGATGTTCAAGTGGTGACATGTACACAAACAGATTTTAAAGCTTATATCTGAGAAGCAAAGCAAAGAAAGTGGATGAAGTCACTATCTAATGCTGACAATATGCAACAACTCATCTATATTTTGCTTCAGTAATCTCAAAAACATTTTTTACACTGATGGCATAAATTTACCAAAGTATGTTTTTATGCAAAGTAGGAAAAAAAGCCTAACCCTCATGCCTGGTAGGGGTGAAGACAAACAATGCGAGTGTTAAGAGTTGATTGAGTAATGCTGATAGTTTTTGCATTGGATAAATCATAAATGAGGCGACTCCAGCGAGCTAGTTGAGGCCGGGAAGTCGAGTTGTGCTGCTTCTTCACACGTGATCCTTCTTACTCTCTAGAATATATCGACCAGCATACCACTATAATCTAGGCTGTCTATTTAGGTTGCAATCCTCCAGATGGATTCTGCTTTTCTCTCGCTGTCGTTCTTGCCTTCCTGACTGCGGCTGCTGTTGACAATCTCTGCTGCTATTTCTTTAGGGTCTACACCCACACAACAGCGTTTCTTGGCCCCCGGGTCAGAGATCCTCTAGTCATTGACATGCAGAAGACTGGGGGGTAGAGATGCACTTATCACTACATTACATGTTGAGCATTGATGTCATGGAGAGCTAAGATCAAACATAAACCTATACTATGTTGGATAATGAAGCTCTATTTAAGTATACACAGCCATAAGAGTAGTGGGACTTTATGTAAAAATGAATATATCCCGATGCATTGTTTTTTTGTGTTTTTTTTTTTTGTTAAATGTCTAAAATAAAACAACATGGTAAAAAAAATCCTCAGGGATCACGGCCTTTTCTATTAAATAAATGTAGAAGGTATCTTCCAAACAGGTCACCCACCCATTCAGAAGACAGCAGAGTGTGCAGCTTGTTTACTAGATGAGGTGAAACCATAAAAAGATTTTAAAGTCCAAGAAGTGATAGAGGGTTTTTAGCTCCAACTCCTTACCTGGTATTTTAAAAAATCATTCTGAAATTGTCTTAATTCACATATATTTTAAACACGTAACTTTTAGAGGAAAAAAAATCAATAAATCAAGCTCATTCTAACCACATTTCTGACTCAGTTTTTTTTTTGTGAGAAAAAGCACAAGAATCTTGCTTGTATGCATTTCTGTTCATGTAAATGTAGCATTAGCAACATTATCAGTTTGTTTGCCATCATTTATCAGTCTTTATGATTACACAATAATAAAAAATTTAGGTTAGTTTGTTGGAATTGTTCCCTTTGGTGGAATAGAGACGGGGTAAATAGAGATTTGCCGATAGCTTTGGTTATCAATAGTGTTTTTTTCAGGTGTTCACCAATTCTTTAACATATTCAGCCATGCCTTGAGATTACATAAATGCATTGCTGCTCTTCAAGTTACTAGCCATTGTTATTTTCCTTTCATTTGTTAATACACGTTTATTTTTTGTTGAAATTACGATTAACATTTATATTTCTATCATGTAAATGGAATTAGAAAGTAATATTGGCCTATAGCACATATCGGGGATCGGTTTGGCTTAGCATAATTAAAAACCTGTTTCATTTGATCTCTACGCCTGATATTAGCAGGTCAGGCAATTGTTAGTGTCCTGTCAATTAAAGATATAAATCAAGGAGGAGGACCAAAATCAAAACAACTCATAAAGCTACTTTTACACTTCAAATTTTCCAGCAGGTTTACCTGAACTCAACATAAACACAAATGTTTAAACATAAAATAAAGTCTTGACTTCCAGGAGATGGCTCCTTTTAATGAATGGGTGAGTGGGTTGTAAATAAAAGTAACTTTGGATCAAGAAGTGCCAATCACAACAGAGACCTAAAACAAAAAAGAAAAAACTCTGGATTTGCCGTAAAAACTGCATATATTATAAAAAAGCTACAGTTTGGCTGATAATCTGACAAAAGGGTAGATCCTTTTGTTAAAGTGCATTTGGTGAAACATCTGGCGATCCGATCACATCTGTGTAGCCTGACACGTCATTTGGATTTGTCTCAGACTATGAGTTATGTTTTTTTTATTTTTGCAGTTGCAGTTCCCGGTCTTTTGTATATATATGTAGCCATGGTGCAGCTTTGATTTGGACTGGAACTGATTAAAAATCCCTCCTCACTGTTAGATTCAGGCAATGCAGCTGAACCAAAAGTCTGATCCGGCCTTAAGCCACCGCACACATGAATGTAATAATTTAAGATCCCACAGCACCAAATAATTTGCTTGAATACTAATCAAACTCTTTCTTTAACAGGGAATACAGAAGAAAGAACTCATCATGCTGTAACCCCACTGTGAAAGCTGGAGTGAGCTGTACGTATGGCATTAATAATTAAAATTTTAATAATTAGATCAGGGCACCTCTGCTTCCAGGGCTGAATTAGAAAGACAGTGAAAAAAATAAATATAAAAGTGATTTAAAAAAAGAGACCTGTAAGAGAAACCTTTAGCCTTATGTAGGGTTGTTACCACGTGTCTATCCAACATTTTTTTTTTTTTTCATTTCTTCCAGTAAATGAAGCTAAATCCTTTTGTGTCCTCTTTAAACTTCTGGAATGAGATCTCTTATGTTTCTCCAGGTATTTGTTGGAGCCACTTCTTCAGCCTGGGTATTACTGCCCAGAGTGCTACAATGACCAAAGGTACTACCGTTGCCTTAAGGGCAGATTAGACTTCTGCAACCTTACACATCAAATGTCGCTTGGGTCTCGTTGCGAACCAGTTTTGCTGGTTGCACCGTCTGTCTGGAATTTTTAGGGAAGCACAGCAGTTTCCCGCCAAAGTGCAAGGCCCAGCCTATTCGAGAACTCGCAAGAACTTCAGCGGATGGTCAAAATTTTACTTCCGAAACCTCCTCGATTAACCCTTAGTAGTAGTTGTCCATTGTAATTGTTCCACAGTTTTTAAAAATGGGGCGCCCCGGGACTGAATCGAGAAGGACGACAACATAGACAGCCAGAAAGGCATACCAATGACCAATCACAGCTGCTTTTTGTCTGCGCACTTCCGCTTGGGGGCCGCACGAGTTTGTGGCCGTCCGACAAATAGTCCGGTTTTTTTTTTTAAGGTGCGCAACGACGGTTGCAGAACCTCTGCGCGGGAGGCATGGTCCCGCACAGACACAGATTTGATGGTTGCAGAGGCTATGCGTCAGAAGCATAAATTGGCCTTTAACCTTCCAGGCTCTCTCTAGTTCTTCCCTGAGTCCTTGGCATTTCTCCAGTATCTCATGTTCTCTGTTTCACAATCACGTAATCTATTTCTATCTGGATCTTAGCTATGAAATTCTCCACAATGTTAAGATGCGGCTGTCATTTTGACCCGGGAGTCTCCAGTTTGTATTCTGAATGGATGATTCTGTTCACTATATCAGCCACTTGGTGAGGATGTTCCATGTATTCCTATATATACATATTGAGTAATTTGGACCTTTGGTGTATTTTATGGACTCCCCTATTAACTCAAGCTTTTGCACTTGTATTTTCAAAAAGCCTTTCAGTTTATGTTCTATAATGCTTTCAAACCGGAAAAAGACCAAACCAGAAGGAATCATGACCTAATCTGCACTTTAATAGACATAACTGATAGATGTGCAACATAAAAATTAAAATGCCTTATCAACAGTGTCTAATTCTAAAGGTTAATGCACTTGGGATCACATGGTGGAGGCTAAGCTCATGTCAAACAGAGATACCTTTTAGCTCTGCTAACAGCCCTTTAATAAATAATTAGAAAACTGTAAAGCCTAGAAGAAAAATATCTGCTCCACATCCTCCCCACTCAATAGATCCCATAAAATGTTTTTATTACTTTGAAACCCAACCCTTCCATCCTCTCTGTGCTCATCGTCCTTCCTTCACATCCTCATCTTCTCCCCAAGACAAAGATTTTCAATAGACCAAATATTTGACATAGTGCAACGCGCACTTACACTTATCCAGTCTGCAGTAGAGGGTAGACTACCTTATAGCAGAGAGGGGAGATGGAAACTGTTGAGTCAACAAGACATACTAGATGAGATGCTGACTTTTTTTCATTCAAGAAATGAAAAGCTTCTGAAACATAAACATATGAATGTGGGCACCTGCTGGTAAACTATTCTGATCTTATGATAACTTTGATTTAAAACTGCATAGCTTTGCTTTATTGAATAAATATATTTATAAAAACGTCAAATGTAATCTCAATTTATTTTGTTTAAAACAAAAAAAAAGTCACAACTAAACAAGACCGTTGCCTGAATGAGAGACCAGAGTATTACACTTGTTATTGTCTAATACACAGACTTAATCAAAAACATAGAATAAACACTGTTCAGTAGTCATTTCCAGGTGTTTATAGCACAGAATATTTCCACGCTAAAGTTCTGTTCTCCAGACTGAGGTGGCTCTAAGTCTAACGGCTTCCATTTGTCTTTTCAACTTCAAAGTCAGAAATTTATACTGGAAAACTTTTTAAAAATATATACAGCTGTCACATCAACAGTAGTTAAACTTTTATACACTGACAGCATCTTTTTTTTATTTTGTATGCAGCATTTCGTCAATTGTTAAGGAGTTTTTAAAAGACTATATAAATATGTGTATTTGTGCAGAATACTGTGCAAAACAAGAGGAAAACCACAGCTCAAACTGAAGCCCACTTCCCTGAGTTTAGACCACCCACAAGCTCCTGACTAGCCCACTGTCCTTTCTTGTGTGAGTGGCTGTCACTGCTGTCACTCCTGAGAAGCTCACTTTACAAACATCTGATGCACCAATGAATCGGGTCTGTGATTGGATGATCTCAGCACTGAAGTTAGTTATGAAAAATACTTGTGTCCCCCCCACTTCCGAAATCAAGATTTTGTCCATGCACTGTACACATTAAGCTTCGTGCAAACTGTCTCGATTGCAACCCACTGTTAGCTAATTAAGTACCTCCACACCGTCTATGCCCCTGACATTTGGACATTTTTTGGATGTTTGAAGTTAAAGTAATACAGATATTGAGAAACTGAGTGGACGCTGGCGCGTTTTTTGCAGCCGCTGCTCTCCGCTACCTGTTTTTAAGTATTTTTCAACGTTTTTACGGAACTTTGGGCCGTGTACTCACATTCAAGTGAGAGCAAAGACACTTGCCTTCGCTTTGATCATCCTAACTCCCGCTGCCATCCCGTTGTTTTTGTGTCTGAGTGTGTTTAACTAACCTCACTCTCCAACTGTTCTCCTGACTCGACGCCGTTGCTGCTGTTGGTTAGCCACCCGCTGCCGTTAACAATGTCAACCTCCAAGTTCTACATCTGGTGTATCCTCCTCTGGACTGTCCTCTCCATTCTACACCGACCTGGGGCTGGTCTGTTCCAGTATTCGGCTGCTGATCTCCTCCTGCTCCGTGGGCTTCTGTCTGCGCCTCCACCGCCAGTTCTCCAGCTACACCCGGAGATCATGCTCCTTCCCCGCCGGAGATACATCCACCGCGGATCCCGTCGGAATTTCCACATCGATGACTCCAATCCAATACCATCATTCTGGTCCACTTCACGCCGCTCTCGCCGATATCCCGGTCGGACCGCTGACTTCAGTTCGCTTGCTAGCCTGGCTAAGGCAGCAAGCCCCGCCTCCGGTCATATCAACTCTCCCGTCAACTTTGGACTCCTGAATATCCGCTCTCTCACAAACAAGGGTCAGCTCATCCAGGATCTCATCAATGACCGTAAGCTGGACTTCCTCTGCCTCACGGAGACGTGGCAACAACCTAAAGACTTCTCCCAGCTCAACGCCTCCTCTCCACCTGGGTTTGTTTACCACTCTCTTCCTCGTGTTTCCGGCCGCGGGGGAGGTCTCGCGTTACTTCATCGCGAGAAGTGGAAGTTGTTGCCTGTTTCTATTCCTGTTTTCCGCTCTATGGAATGCTTTGCATTTGAACTGCCTGGTCCTACTCCAATATTTATTTCCATAGTCTACCGTCCCCCCAAACCACATAGTGACTTTTTAAATGAATTATCCATACTACTTACCCACCTGACTACTCTCTCTCCTAATGTCATTCTCCTCGGTGATTTCAATATCCATATGGACAATGTAAACCTTTCACTCACCAGAGACTTTTCCTCCTGCCTGGACAGTTCTGGATTCCATCAGTATGTTGATTTTCCCACCCATATAAAAGGACATTCACTGGACTTGATTTGCTGCTCTGGTTTAATCCCATCTAACTGTTCTGCTGATGATGTCCATATTTCAGATCACTTTCTTTTATCCTTCAACGTTTCCCTGTCTCTCTCCATAATCAAGCCTGTCCGCCAGATTTCCTTCCGCAATATTAAGAACATAAACACAGACATTTTATCCTCCCACATTGACAATATCCCAATCCCTGCTCTTTCCTCTCCGGACCACCTTGTCACCCACTACAACTCTGGGCTTTCCAATATTCTCAATTCCCTTGCCCCTCTCAAAACCCGGTCTGTATCCTTTTCCCGCTCTGCCCCTTGGTTTACTCCTGAGCTCCGCCTCATGAAAGCCAAAGGTCGGCAACTGGAACGCCTCCACAAAAAAACTGGTCTCTCCATACACAAAGAAATGCATAAAACTCATCTACTTCAATATTCAAATTCAATAGCCATTACTAAATCAAATTACTATTCTGACCTTATCTGTTCCAATGATGGAAATTCCAAGTCTCTCTTTTCCATAATGCATAGGATCTTTGACCCCCCTGACACCCTGCCTTCTTACATGTATTCTACTCAGACCTGTAATTCTTTGTCAACCTTCTTTAATGAAAAAATCTGCTCCATTCACCAGCAATTACATATGACCGCCTTGCCTCCCACTTCCCCTCCGCCCCTCCCCCGTAGCCAGTCATTTTCCTCCTTCCTACTGCCCACTTCTTCTGAAATTTCTGACCTCATTCAAAAATCCAAGTCCTCTACCTGTTCTCTTGACCCCCTCCCCACGGCTCTGGTCAAAACCTGTCTTACCTCCCTCCTCCCCTTCATTACTTCCATTATTCATTCTTCACTCTCTTCTGGTATTGTTCCTTCACTTTTCAAAACTGCATCTGTCTCCCCGATTCTGAAAAAACCTGGTTCTGATCCCACTAACTTTAATAATCTTCGTCCCATTTCTAATCTTCCCTTTATCTCTAAAATACTTGAAAAAACTGTGTCTGCTCAACTCCACACCTTTCTTACCCTCAACAGTCTTTACGAACCTTTCCAGTCTGGTTTTCGCCCCTCTCATAGCACTGAAACTGCCCTAATAAAAATCACAAACGATCTCCTTATAGCTGCTGACTCTGGACTCCTCTCCATCCTCATCCTTCTCGATCTCAGTGCAGCCTTTGATACCATTTCTCATCCCATTCTCCTCAATAGATTATCCTCTCTTGGCATCTCTCACATCCCTCTTGACTGGTTCCGCTCATATCTCTCCGACCGCACTCAGTTTATTCAGCTCAAATCTTTCACTTCGCACCCTTCCCCTGTCACTTCTGGTGTTCCTCAAGGCTCAGTTCTTGGCCCCCTCCTCTTCATCACCTACCTTCTTCCCCTTGGCAGTATTTTCCGGAAATTCAACATTCACTTTCACTGTTATGCGGATGACACCCAGCTTTATTTATCCAGTAAACCCACTTCCTCTCTCCCCCCCTTGTCCCTTACTAACTGCCTACTTGAAATTAAAGACTGGTTCACCTCAAACTTCCTTAAACTAAACAGTGATAAAACAGAACTCCTCCTCGTTGCCACTAAATCCACCCTATCAAAAATCAAAAGTTTCTCACTACCCATTGACAACTCCTTAGTCTCCCCCTCCCCTCAGGTCAAGAGTCTGGGTGTCATCCTCGACTCCTCCCTCTCCTTTCAGTCTCACATAAATAAAATTACCAGGTCTGCATACTTCCACCTTCGCAACATTAACCGTCTCCGTTCCTCCCTCACCACTCATACTGCCTCTGTCCTTATCCACAGCCTCATCACCTCCCGTATTGATTATTGCAATTCTCTTCTTTTTGGCCTCCCTCATAAATCTCTCCATAAACTTCAACTTCTTCAGAACTCAGCAGCTCGTGTCATCACCAGAACCCCCTCCTTCCATCATATTTCCCCTGTTCTTCACCAACTCCATTGGCTCCCAGTTCAATTCAGAATTCAATTCAAAATCCTTCTCTATACTTTCAAAGCCATCCATAACCTTGCTCCTTCATATCTGTCAGACCTCCTTCACATTGCCACCTCCTCCCGCTCCCTTAGATCCTCCTCCTCCATCCACCTCACTGTACCCCCAGCTCGACTTGTCACCATGGGGAGCAGAGCCTTCAGCCGCTCTGCTCCCCAGCTCTGGAACTCACTTCCTCCCGACCTCCGCAGTATTGACTCTCTCCCCTTATTCAAAGCCAGACTCAAAACCCATCTGTTCCAGCTCGCTTATCTGTGAATATACTGCTCTTTTCCCTATCCATTGTTTTAATTGTTTTTTGTTCTCTGTTGTTTTATGTTCCTGTATCTGTATTTTGTATTTTCATCTCTTTTTATTTATTTTTTTGTATTATTTGTAAAGTGACCTTGAGTGTCAAGAAAGGCGCTGTTAAATAAAATGCAACAGTTGGAGATGGGACTGTGCTGCATCACACTATGCTTCATAAAAAAAAGCTAATTTAATCACTTTTCCATTAAAACCTTACCAACAAGATAATGGAATATTTTTTTGCAGTTTTAACCCAACTTTTACAGAGCCTTTGTAAACCTTGTGTTCAATATTTCAGCGTTGTGTGGTGGTGTTCAGCTTATTTTTCTGCAGAGCTTTTCTATCTGACAAACTCCTCTGTAGAGCAGAAGCTCCAATTATAAAAGTCACCTTCTGATGCTTATGTTATCTTAACAGACTGAATTTCATGTGGACAAACGTCAAAAAGTCCAAACCACTCCTTTAAATTGATTTCACGCTGCTCTACTTTTCTCAAAAACCCAGTCTGACATGTGGACGATGTAGGAAACACAAAGCAGAAGGATTTCCACACCTGCTGCTACATCTAAACCTAAGTGACTTTTCCCCCTTTCCTTCCCTCTCGTCATTTCTCACACACTCCATGCCGTCATGCTCCTTCACACTCCCTCTCTCATCTCACTTACGCAGGGACACAGACGCTCCAACAGAGCGCCGTCTCTCCTTGGCAGAGGGCCTGTTGAAGAATGCGTGGCGCTACAATCCTGAAGGAACACACGCCATCGGCGCAGGCTCAACACGCTGCCTCCTGGAGGCCTGCATGCTGACACAAGTGATGAATGACGCTCAGCGAGGAAATCAGAAACGCCATTAAGTCATAAACAGTGAAGTCACTCTTTATATCTTTTAAAAAGACACACACAGTGAAGTCTGAGCATGTAAAATAAACAAACGGTCAAGTGATTGGATTTAGCCTCAAGTGAAATCATCTAAAAGGAGAAAATGGTTTAGAAAAATAAATTAATTAAACCCGTCATTTCAACTCGTTTCCATTCTTCATGTAGTGTTTGTCAGATAAGTTCGGTCCGGATGTTTTAACTGAATTCCAAAGGTGGAAGTTTGTAACACATTTCAGCTTACGCCACTTGTGGCTGCTGTTGTTCATGAACGAGTCTTTTAAAAAAAGAAAAGAAAAATCTGGAAACTAACAAACAGCAAACATGCAGCGCATAGCAACAGGTGGGGGTGGAGCCTCTTTCACTAATATATAAAATAGTCATGCTGCTTGTTTATTCAATGGTCAGATTACTAGAAAAATTACATTTTTACGCTGAGCATAAGCAGGCTAAATGTTAATAGAATAGCAAGAAGAGATTTTGAAACAACTAAAGGGAATAATTTTAACATAATCCTGTCATTTAATATGAATAGGTGAATATGCTAATTAAAATTGTCCATAGTGGCCTCCTATAGAAGAAATACAAAATCAGAATCGGAAAAACTTTAATAATCCTTGTAGGGAAATTACCTTTTGTTACACGATCCATAGCACTCAAGTTTAATATATATATATATATATATATATATATATATATATATATATATATATATATACACACAGG
>JAGKQL010000007.1:4507499-4535051 GCA_018398635.1 Cyprinodon brontotheroides | reverse complement strand
GGTGGTGACCACAAGTAAAAAAATCACCCTCTGATTGAAGAAACCATAATTTCCTCACTGAGCTGTTTGCAGCAACAGATCAGATGAGCAGAGCTGCCCAAACATCTGCAGGAAACATCTGGAATAGAATCAAAAACATCCAAAAACTGCATCACAATGAAGCAAACATGCAGCCTGAAAACTTTAGAATTGAGCTTTATTTCAGATTTCTGGGTTACAGGCTGAAAATGAATCAGAGAGAAAAAAGATCAACTTTACAGTTTGATCAGATTCAGATCAAACCTCCATGGAGCCACTAAATGGAGCTTAGTTTGAATTTCATCTCCATTGTTCCAAAGAGAAAAACAATATCAGACACTAAATGACGGACAGGATCAAAGAAAGAGGAGAAAAACCTCTAAACTCAGAGTTCATCTTCAGCATCCAGTCAGAGTCTCTTTAAACTCAAACTGCTGCAGCTTCAACCTCTGTGGATCATCAGGACACAGATCAGCTTTTCTACTAAGATCATCCCCTCCATTGCCTGCAGAGAGAAGATAGATAAACAGAGGAGATCAGTGAGTGTTTCCAGCCTCTCTCTCTCCATCAGCTGTCAGTCAGTGATGCAGCATATCCAGGATAAAAAGCAGCAGGGACATCAGTCCTGTTCAGAGCAGCTGTGGAGCAGCTGGACTCACTACAACCATCTACTTACAGACGCTTCAGTTTGTAGTCTGGACTCTTTACAAGATCGTGCAGCTGCCGAACATCTGACTCCTTCAGGTTGTTGAACATCAGGTCCAGGTGTTCCAGATGTGAGGGGTTTGACTTCAGAGCTGAGGCTAGAGAAGCACAGCTGATCTCTGACAAACCACAGCCCCTCAGCCTGGATAAAGAATAGAAAGAAGTGAGCTGATCCAACAGGATGTAGGTTAGAACAGTCCAACAGAACCAGTTAAAGAGCTCTCATTGATATTAATGCCAACATGCTGCTGCTCCAATAAAGACCTGCTGACTTCAGCAGAGAGAAGGAGAAATCACACACCAGACGGGCCATAGAGCAATGCGGTTCTCCTAACTGGGCTTTCCTCAAAGCAGACAGAAACCCAAACAGGACTCCAGCAGAACCCAAACCCAGACCCAGACCAGTAGTCACTCCGTATGTTGGGGAGTTTCAGACAAACTGAGGCCTTTATTTTCCAAACATGTCTGTTCTCCTTCTCAGAATCGTAACCTGCTCTTCTAACCATCAGCCTATTGATCCTTTACTAGCTCACTGATTGACCTTCACACTGAGATTTGCACTGTAATTTTATTAGAATAAACAAATATACTACATCTGACCCCAATGTCTGTAGTTTGCAGAGGGGAGACTGGAGAAACCCACTGAGCTCCTTCAGCTCAGGGTCCAGGTTGGTCCAGCTCAGGTCCAGTTCAGTTAGGTGGGATGGATTAGTCTTCAGAGCTGAGCCCAGAGAAGCACAGCTGATCTCTGACAAATGGCAGTGACTCAATCTGAATAAAGAATCAAAGATTCTAGCTGATTGAAACAGGAAGCACATTAAAACTTTCCATTAAAACATTCAATCAGAACATGTGACCCCAGATTAAAATCAGCATTTAAGTATGATGATTTGCTTTTAATAAACAGAGAAAACTAACCTCACTTCCTTCACTTTGCAGATTGAACTCTCCAGTATCTCACACAAATGCTTCATTCCAGAGTCTCTAAAGGATCCATAGATCGTCTCTATTTCCACTTCAGTCAGATGAAGGTTTGACTTCAGAGCTGACGCCACAACTTCACATTCAGCCTCTGAGAGCCTACAGCCACCAAGTCTGTGATTAGAGGGAAAAAACACTTCTCATGAAATCAGACAATCTGGATGATAAACACAAACTAAAACATAATGAGTGATGTGATCATCGAATGAACATCTGCTCTCCAAATCCATGTCCTGTGTTTGACACAGCACATCTCTTCAGTCTCTATAGGTCCTGGTTCAGCTGCAGACCTGCTTTGTCTCTGCTTTGGTTAGAAGCTCCATTGAACAAAAGCGATGGAGATGTAACCCTGTTAATTTAGCCCCTTAATTAGCTCAATGTAATGCTGGTTCTACTTAAATCATAAAAATCAAGTACAACTCCAATTTTCGCCACTGGGTGGCAGCCTATGAAAACATCTAGGTTGTAGACACCTTTTTTCCCCCCTGATTTCCTGGTCAAACACAGAGCAGGCAGTTAGAACATAGCAGAGAATGATAGGTAAATCTTGAATAAAAGGTGATTTAAGGATAAAGATGTTGAAATGGTAAATATTTTGAGAGATGGAATCCTATTGGTAGACTGTAAAAAGGAAGAACATCACTAAACAATAGGAAAACGAATTTCAGATGGATTATCAGTATACACAGGGAAAATTTTATTAACATTATTAGCTTTACAATAAGTAGGAGACATAAAACCATTAAAAACAGCAATTTCTTGAGTTTCAAGCTCTGCATTATTAAGTTTAAAATATAACCAGTCAAATAGTAGGATGGACATTCTATTAGAAATATTTTATATATTATTCAGAATACAAAATATGGGTTTGATTGTTGTGTTTGTGTGAGTTTCAACACATATTGTAGTAGAAGGAAACAAGAGGGCAGATGAAATGGCAAAGAGAGCGAATCAAAATCCTATTAGTTTTACAGTTAAAACAAGTAAATCGGAGGGAAAGAGCTTTATTCAAGAAAAAAAAGAAAAAAGAAAACTGATAGAAAATGGCAAAAAAATGTGGGATGAAGAAAAAACAGGCAGGTGGTTTTATAAAATTTGGAAGATGGTATGAAAATGAATAAATGGAAGATGAAATAGAAAGGAGAGAGAGAGATAATGAGGTAAAGATTTGGACAAACAGGACTGAATTAAACACTTTCAACATTCAAAAGCAAACTACTGGCAAATTTGATAACTGTGGAAAATATGAAACCATAGAAAAAGTAGAGAGTCCTGAATATATTAAAGAAAAGATTAATGTATTAGATATTTTGAGGAAGAATTTGTGAGTAAACATATACGAATAGTTTTTTGACTTTGAAAGAAAACTAAATTATTTCATAAAAATTTGATTATAGAGTGGATGAGTGTGTGTATGATATAGATGGGTAGAATACAACATTATGTATGGATGTATATTTCTGTGTGTATATCTGTGTGTAATTCATATATATATATATTTATATATATATATATATATGATATATATAGGGTTAGGGGTTAACTGAATGGGAAAAACAAGATCAAAGCCATCAACACATATGCCCCGCCAGTCATCATATACCCCGCTGGTATAAAAGCGGAGGATAGAGGAGATAGAGGCCACTGACATCAAGACGCAGAGAAAGCTCCTCACACAATGCATGGAGTGGTTCCACCCCAAATCCAACAACACCCTGAGACTGTATACCAAGCGTAGGGAAGAAATATGGGCCCCAAAGACAAATGGCTTGGTGAATACCCTCAGGCAGGAGAAAACCGTAGTGAGGACAGTGAAGAGATGAAAGAACCCATCATGGATGCGACAGTCAGCAAGCTGCCTCTAACGAACAAATAGAAAATGGCGTATCCATCCTACCAATTAGCTGGGAAAAGGGGTGGACTGAAGGACAGAGAACAGGCACTCAATCACAAAGTCAACAATAGAAGCCGTGGGTCTATCACACCAGGCAGTGACCCCCAGTGCAGACTGTGCAAAGATGGCTCTTGAAAAACAATACAGCACATAACAGCGGATGTAAAATGCAGGCAGGAAGTGGATACATGGAACGCCATAATCAGGTAGCTGGAAAAGTGTACAGGAACATTCAAGCCATGAGTATGGGCTGGAAGTCCCAAGGTCAAAATGGAAGACATACCTCCTAATAGAGATTGTAAATAATAATGTCGTTTTGTATCGATGCATTGATCCAAAAGCCGTGACGATCCGGCTTTACGATACATCGTCCGCAAGTAGTTATTAACGGGATTCATGTTTTTTCCTCCGGCCTATTTTTTATCCATTTTTGCTCCTGGGGCGTGAAGTGGGGCGCAGTTTAGTCCGGCGGGCGTGAGGGACATGAGGACCAAAAAGAGTGGAGAGATCAGATGAAAAAGGGGTCCCAGCGTTCTTGCGCACCTGGCTCTTCTAGCTGGGTCAAACTTCTCACTTTGTTTTCCTCAATTTGGTCAAAGTAAAAGCCGGCCTCCTGTCTGCTGCACCGTTTGGCGGTCAGCTACAATCTGGGAGAGGAGCAGCGGAGCGTCTCTCAAGGCGGCGATGTCGACACTCTGGAGCCTTCTTCTTCAACTGCTTTTTTAATGGCAATTTGGCGGGCAACTTATAGGTGCATTACCCCCACCTTCCAGAATGGAGTATGGACCAGACAAACTATTATATTCTCCCTCTCTAAAATACCCGTTTTTCTTAGAAAATTAAAAAAAAATACCCCAAAAAAACTACATCCCCAGATGACCTTTGAAACAATTCCCTTATATCTAGTTTATTTTTATTCCTGTTCTTTTCAACTCTACATAACATCTCTCTGTTCCTGAGTATATTACATTACATTCCCCTAAAAATATGTTGGACAGTTTCTCTGGAGCCGAGGTATTTACTACGTGAACTCATTACACTGATATTGTGCAGTGTTTTTGCAGTATTTTTTTAATGCAACTTTTCTACTTCTGTTATTATTTGCTGTTGTTTCTAAAGAAAATTCATAATGATATTACAGCTTTCATTGATTTATTTCAAACTTGAAACTTTGTTTGGTGCCTGTAAGGTGTAAAAAATAATATAAAAATAAAAAACGATTAATGGAGTTAATCGATTAATCAGATCAGATCAGATCGTGTGGTGTATTCTTGAGTGCTCGAAAATAATCGAATGGATTGGGTCGGGAAATTGCGTACTGAATGTCGAATCACCATGATGGATGTGATTTACACCCCTACCTCTTAAGGTAGTCAAGAATGACTGAGCTACGATCCTATGGGATTCAAGATATAGACTGACAAACAGGTGATTTGGCCCAACCAACCAGACATCGGTGTTGATGCGACAAACAGCAGTAAGAGAGCGGTAGTGACCAGATGTGGCAATCCCCGAAGCAATGGCAACATCAAGAAGAAGAACACAAGAAGCTTGAAAATCCACCAAAGGAGCTGAAAGGCTGAGCTAGAAAAGTGTGTGGAAAGTAAGAGCAGCAGTGGTGGCCAGTGGTAACGTGGAGCACTGGGGGCTGTGACCCCCAAATTGGGAGAGTGGCTACAGCACAGCAGATTCCAGGTATTAAACATCAGAGGTCTCTCCCAGGCCTATGGTAGAGGACCCGAGCTTGAGGATGACACATTACATTAGAGTCTTTAATTTGGAACATCTTTCATGTCTGGTTAGGAAAAAAACTTCTGCTACACCCCTAGATTTATAGTTATTGTCTTTATAAAAAATCTATTTAAAGTGAGATTGCAAAAAAAGTGATTGCCTAGAGGAAAAGAATGGGAAAAGAAAGCCCAGAGGTGGGTGGCAGCTTTTCAAATAGGCATGTCAACCTGGTTAAACTCTGAATGATAAAACTCAAATGAGTTATCCTTTAGCTTTTGCAAATAGAGGAACTAAACAATGGATCCATGTGGAACAGTCAACAAAAACTAAGGTTTAGTTGAGTTTCCAGTTATGGTCCAAATAAGAACTATTTTGATATAGTAAGATACAGACAGATCTATGCATGTGTAGCAGAGTAAATTTTATTAATTTATTTTATTTTTCTTGATGAACCTCCTCAAAACTAATTTTATTTGAATTGACATGTCTGTCATATTATTTATAAAATAATATGTTCATTTAATAAAATAATATATAGTTTTATATATTATTTCTGTTTTATCTTGCTTTCATTTTTTTGTCCCTAGTGTGTAAAAAGTCATCCTCATCTATGAATATTTGTTTTCCTTTGTTTTTAATTGTATTTTATTTTGGTGTGGAAGCTTTTATTTTCTTACTTCCTGATTTTTCGTTATATGCTGTGTGTTCCCGCTGCCCTCCTCAGTTTGCGCCAAGCTGCGCTGGAGAGAGGTAAGTGTACAGAGTTGTCTTTCATTTCAGTATTAAAACATTGAAAACGTTCTAAAAATATGTTGTAAACTCACATATATATATATATATATATATATATATATATATATATATATATATATATATATATATATATATATATGTTTATATATATATATTTATACAAAGCAGCACTATGCTGTGGCATTTGTCTCCCACATTGGTGATACCCATCAAGTTTTCTGTATCAACGTGGTTATTATTTATTTTTTTTCCCTTTTGGTTGGTTAGGGTGTTTGTGGAGAATCCAGAACCCAGGAGCTGCTGTGTTAAAAATTTTCTTGTTTTGAACAGGTATGTGTGTTGTTTCAGATTTTAAATGGATGTTAAATTAATGTATTTAGTATATTCCTATGTTATGGTGGAAAATTGCAATTATAAAGCAGATTATTTCTGTTTAGGTTTTATTTTAATTGCTTTGTATGACTGTAAATTTATTTTATTGTTGAATCTCAGAGAATTTTAGTTTTGTTTAATGCATTTCCTTGTCAGTTCGCGCCAAGCTGCGCTAGGGAGAGGGTGTTTGTGGAGAATCCAGAACCCAGGAGCTGCTGTGTTAAAAATTTTCTTGTTTTGAACAGGAATAAAGTTATCCTGAATCCTTCGATGTGGATCTGACTTCCTGTTTCCAACCGTTAGTTGCAGAAGATCTGCTCCCCTACCCAAAATATCTGTGGATGCACCCAGAACTGCTGATAAACTTGCATCTCATCAAAGACAATGGCTTGTGGACAGCGTCCACGGATAAATTGAACACACTCATCATACACATTCAACTAATGTCTCAAATGTCAGAATGACTTCATGTCACTCCGCCTCCGATGTGACCCTCTGCTGAAATGTCTGTCTTGTGTTACATGTGCTTTTCTTTTGCTGAGGTTTTTTGATTTCTCAAACTGTATCTTGTCAAGGATAAAGTGTGAAATGTGCTTTTTTTCTCCTCTCTTCCCCAATGTGGCTCCTATCTTTCCTCAGAGATAAAGGCAGCGCTATAGGGAACCGACTCGGACCTGGAAAGCCAGGTAACCGGTGGGAACCTGGCTTCCCACCGTTTACCTGGCTTCCACACATTGTCTCACTAAAACCGTTTCCCCTCTGAGTACCCTCACCCAACCCCAATTTATGTGATGTATGGGGATGAACGGTTTGTTCTGAAACCGAAATCTCAATTGCAATGTAAAGTGTAGTTGTCAATAAAGTTGATTCATTGATTGATTGAAGGTGACTAAGATTTAAAACATCCTGAGAGCCAAGTAAGATTTGGAAAGAGCTTCATAAATTAGGTCTTTTAACCATTTATTCTATGATGTTCAACTAATCAATAGAAATTAATAATATTCAGAAGGGAGATTTTTGACTTTTTAAAGTTGCAGTATAGAATGTTCCAATTCTCACTAAGTTTATCACATAAACATTTGACATTATAAAACAAGGCCTCAAATGTAACATGGACTGCTGTTCAAACCTGAGTTTTTCCAGTTTGCAGTTTGGACTCTTCAGTCCAGAAAACAGCAGCTTCAATCCAGAATCCGACATGTTGTTGTTACTCAGGTCCATCTCCCGCAGATTAGAAGACTGGGAGCTGAGAACGGAGGCCAGAACTTCGTAGTTTCTCTCTGAGAGGTTACAGTCATTCAGTCTGAAAAGAAAGAGATGAGAATAATAAAAAAAATAATAATTTTTTAGAAGGTCTTGAAGCTCAAAACAATACCATGCATGCCAAACCCCCAAATAAGAATATTGAGTATGAAGATATTTCTATGTCTGTAACCTGGTTTAACTCTGAAAGACGGTTTAATCTGGACAGACTGAGCTGCAAACAGGGCCTACTGTTGTTTTTGGAAAATTACTCTTCAGCTTTTCCCCCGATAGTTTCATTCTCAGTTGATAGATGCATTTCTTAAAGTTATTTAGTTTTAATAGGTTCCGAATCCTGGGAAATGTAGAGGGCATTGAACCATCTGGAGATTTGATATTTTTATCATGAATCCAGTAGAACAAGCAGGAAAAGTCATAGGCTTGGTAAATTAAAATAAATATAAAAGCACTTGGAAGATGATCAATAATGGGATAGTTTTACATCAGAGTTTGCTCATTTATGAGATCAGAACATTTTTAAAAGCCTTTTAGAGTAGTTTGATGTATGACAGCCTAGTGTCCAGCTGTAGCCACTGATCAAAAGAGATTTCTCCAGAGTTTAGGCTGAAACAAAAGAGAGGGTAAAATAATTAAAATCCCAATGTATTTGGTACATATATATATATATATATATACATCAGTGGCGGCTGGTGAAAAATATTTTTTGTGGGGCTGATATAGCCTAATGTATGTCACCAACTAATCCAGAATAAGAATTCAAATAAACAATTGGAAATAAAATACAATTTAACAGTACTGATTTAATTTACTATATAATAACAGTAACAGTGATGATTTGGGTCACTGTGGCGGGGTTCTTTGGCCTCCAAGAATCCAGTCTCAGTCGGGTTACCGGTGTTGGTGATTTATTGTGCTCAAAACTCAAAACAGGGTGCAAAAGAAACTAAACATGTAAAAGATACTCTGGGCCTCAGCCTCCCTCCAGTTACCAGCAATGTAACAAAGAAACAGAAAACAAAAAATTGCCGCTTTTCTTCCCACAGCCCTCATTAAATAGTTTAAGCCCCTCACCTCAGGCTCTCTTATTTCTGATTTCTTCTCAGAAATCAGTTTTGTCCATATATTACCTCCACAAACAATTGATGTACAAAAAAAATTTTTACAACTTAATTCCTTTTACACAGATTCATTGACTTATTCAATTACACCATACTGGGTTTGAACCCAACAAAGATACGCCAGACTGAAGATGACAAGTCCCCGCATAAACACACACACACACACACACACACACACACACACACACACACACACACACGGCTAAACCCACTGAAATATTAAGTGTGCACCCTCAATACGCCAAAGTAGGTAACCAGGAACAGCTTGTGTGTTTTAAATTAATGGACGCTATTGGGCTCAGCGCGACCGTATTGGTTCCTGCACAAGCACAGTATAACAGGAATGTGTGTGGCACGCAAAGTTTTTTAAGTGACAAGGTGGATTCACACAGTCACAATAACCATGACCTGAAATTTTCCCTATCCTACAACAGGGATGTTATTCTGGCACAAGCGGGTAGATAAATAAGGATCTCACCGAATTTGGTGGAAGCTGCATCTCGTTCGTTACATTCGCCATCGTCCCTCTAATTTTCTGCACCTGCGCATTGGGTGCAGAAGCCTGTTAAAGGGCATTATTTTCAGAGCCCCAAGACCATAAAATTCTGAAAAGCTGATTGGCCATTAAATTATTAAATTCACCTAGCAATAGTACATGATTGGCAGATTCTCTGCAAATGTGGACACAGTCTGATCACAGCCCCAAGACAGAGGCGGTAGGAGTCTGTCTGTGGAAATCCACAAATGAATGACAGTAGGTAGGGAAATGTAGTTTATATAATTTATTTTGCTTATAGGTACACATAGAGAGTAAAATTGACATTTATGAGTTAATTTCTAAAAATATATTTTACGTTTCTCTCTTCTTATTAGGGAGGGTGGTGCCCCCCGGCCGCCACTGGATATATACATATACACACACACACACACACACACACACACACACACACACACACACACACACACACACACACACACACACACACACTACCGTTCAAATGTTTGGGGTCACATTGAAATGTCCTTATTTTTGATGGAAAAGCACCGTACTTTAAAATTAAGATAACTTTAAACTAGTCTTAACTATAAAGAAAAACACTCCATACATTGCTAATGTGGTAAATGGCTATTCTAGCTGCAATTGTCTGGTTTTTGGTGCAATGTCTACATAGGTGGATAGAGGCCTATTTCCAGTTACTATCACTCCAGTGTTCTAATGTTCTAATGGTACAATGTGTTTGCTTATTGGCTCAGAAGGATAATTGATGATTAGAAAACCCTTGTGCAATCATGTTCACACATCTGAAAACAGTTTAGCTCGTTACAGAAGCTACAAAACTGACCTTCCTTTTGAGCAGATTGAGTTTCTGGAGCATCACAGTTGTGGGGTCAATTAAATGCTCAAAATGGCCAGAAAAAGAGAACTTTCATCTGAAACTCCACAGTCTATTCTTGTTCTTAGAAAGGAAGGCTATTCCATGCGAGAAATTGCTAAGAAATTGAAGATTTTCTACAACAGTGTGTACTACTCCCTTCAGAGGACAGCACAAACAGGCTCTAAACAGAGTAGAAAAAGAAGTGGAGGGCCGCGTTGCACAACTGAGCCAGAAGATAAGTACATTAGAGTCTCTAGCCCCAAGGTCCCCAACTAGCATCTTCATTAAATAGCACCGCAAAACACCAAATTCCTGGGGGCGCACATCACAGACACCCTCATCTGGACTTTAAACACCACCTCACTGGTCAAAAGGGCACAGAAGTGCATGTACTTCCTGCGGAGGAAGCTGCAGGGAGCTCAGCAGCACCTAAGCAGCAGCTCCAGCTGATCCTCCCACACCTTCTACAGAAGCACTACAGAAAGCGTTCTGACCAGCTTTCTCACTGTGTGGTGTGTGGAGGCTGCAGGCGCACCTCCAGACTGGAAGAAAGGTGAGGGAACAGCAAGAAGGAAGGATCATGAGGGGCTCCTCTTCCCTCCATTAAAGAGCATTTCATCCCAGTGCTGCATGTCCCGGGCCGTAAGGTCATCAATGACCCCTCACCCCCCACCATGGACTTCTGTTCTCCTGCAAAGCCCTTGGGAAGACGAAGCATTGGATGCAGGTCCAGCAAAGAACGATTTCTTCCCCACTGCCATTAGACTGCTGATGTATTGTAAATGGGTTATTTATTGTGTTGTATTTTATTATATTTGATCATTATATATCTATAATTGAAAAAAATAAAAATGTGTGAATTTACAGTCACTGTTTATATATCTATATCTATATCGATATATGTAATATATTAAAAATTGATATATTTTTCAATTTGGCTCTTCTGAATAATGTTAAATCCCGACAGAACTTTTTATTTTTTATTATTTTATATGTCAATGTAGATAAGACTTAGATGTATTCGTCATTTTTTTTTACACAAGTTTAAAACAAAAATACATTTAATGTGTAAAAGTTCTCTGGACAATTTCATCTCTTTAAAAAGTGCAGCCTTGAAAAAAATAAAAATAAAAAAAAATATATATATATATATATCTATATATATATATATTTATTTATATTCTGAAGACCCAAATTGAAAAATATATACATTTTTAATATTTAATTTTGATTTGAAAACATATAAAAAGAAATAACTTGATTCATAAATACCACCCAAAAATCTAGAACATATGGTCTTTGGACAACATAAACTGGACAAACATTTTGGTTATTATTCAAAAATCACCAAACCATGCATCAGGACTATACTTCTCTTGGACCGTTGATCTGTTGACTTTGTCTGTGCATGTTTCTAATACTCTCTTTGTTGTCTCCTTGCCCTGTCCCCAATTTCGATTATTTGTAGCATTTCTCTTGCATTTCATGTTTGGTTACTGGTGCTGCGATCTGGAGAAGTACCACCTTTCTCCAGCAGAGTCGCCGTGGGTCTCCTGGGCTGGAACCCTCCTGCACACCTGGATCTCCCTCAGCCAAATGGGAGGCCTGCACTATACTGCTTGAAAGCAGCTGCCAGACCTTCCTTCAACGCCGCAGTGTTGACCAAGTTTGGTTAGCAACCTGAGCCTCTGTGATTACCAGAATCTTTGTCTCCCAAGAGAAACCCCATTCTAACCTGCCTCTGTCTTCTCACTCACAGGAAACCTGTCTCTTGTCTGAAGCTCTGGATGAGCTTAGCCTGTTACCTGCCTGCCTGCCCTAGAGAGCCAAACCTGAAGATCTCACTCTGGAATCCACCTGCTGCTCTCAGGGAAAGAGCTGATCAGTTAAACCAAGGTCTGTCACTGGAAAGTCAGAAGCTAGACGCTGCTGCTGCTGAGCACTCTGCTGAACCAACAGTCTCTGGACCCAACCGGTTCCCTCTCTCAAAGGAGAAAGCCTGAACCTCTTCAAGGTATTTCCAGAAACATCTGAAACTCAACAATTCACCTGTTTAACTGGCTAATCAAACTATCCGTCTCTGCAGACGCCAGAGAATCCTGCCCGGACCAGTTTCCTGAATCCAGTCCATGTTATTATTGTGAAAGCTTTCAAAAAACCCTGTTAAACTTTTTAACAGTCTCCAGTGGTGTTCTGCATGTGGGTTTAATCCCTAAACCAACCATGACAGAACAGTGCAGCCAAACTCAAAGCCCAGCAGATCACCTCCGGAGGAGGCTTGAGGAGCAGGATGCCCAAATCCTTGGACAAGCGCACACCCTCCGTGAGTTAAACCGTCAACTTGAATATCAGAACCAAGTATTGCAGAATTACGCTGGCTACATGGCAAATGCTAACGCTACGCCTGCAGTCCGTCCTGTTCCGGAACCACTTCCGCCACAAAGGTCACCGTCCGTGACGTCATTTCCTGAGTTCCGTCCGAGTCCTCCTGAAAGATTTTCAGGTAATCAAAAGGAGTGTAAAGGATTTTTGTTTCAGTGTCGTTTACTTTTTGAGCACTCACCTGGCAGTTTTCCAAATGATAGGAAAAAGATTTCCTTCATTCTCTCTCAGCTTACTGGACGAGCCCTTGAATGGGCGGAGGCAAGGTTCTCTTCTGAGTCCAGCTTTTCATGTACTTTTTCTGAATTCATATCTGAGTTTTCTCAAGTTTTCAACCATGATGCAGATAAAACTATTGATTCCCGAGCCCTGCTAGATTTAAAACAGGGAAATTCTACAGTAGCTGAGTTCTTTATTGACTTCCGGGTTAAAGCCGCAGCCTCTGGATGGAACGAGTGTGCACTTAAAAGTGCTTACTTTAAGGCTTTGAATGACAACATTAAGGATGAACTCGCCACTATAGACAAGCCTGCTAGTTTGGAGGATTTAATCCGTTTGACCATCAGGTTGGATAATAGACTTCGGACTAGAAATCACTCAAGGCAAAGAGAACTGAATTTTTCTGTTTCATCTCCTGCATTTAATAATGCTTCTGTTTTTTCTGGATCCTCAGAACCCAGTACCAAGCCAAGGTCTAAGAATCAGACTCTCCCAGCGCCTGTCCAAATCTCTCATTTCTCTTCCTCAGAGGGAACGGAGGCCGAACCCATGCAAGTTGGACACACTAGGCTATCCCCTGAAGAGAGGCAACGGAGATTTAAGGCTAAACTGTGTCTGTATTGTGGTGAGACTGGTCATTTTATTGCTTCATGCCCGGCTAAATCAAAAGCCAGGGCCCGTCAGAGGATGTGAGGAGTCTGACGGGCCACCTAAAATCTGAGAAAACTCCTCATCTGTTATTGCCTGCAACTCTGTTCTTCTCTAATCAGAATCTCACCTTATCTGCATTCATCGACTCTGGCTGTGAAAGAAATCTGATTGATTCAGACCTGGTCCAGCAGTTAAAAATTGAGACTGTTCCTTTAACTAAGCCTCTCAGAGTATCTGCTATCGATGGAAAGAAGCTTCATCAAGTCACTCATCAGACACAACCCCTTGAACTGCTTATCTCTGGAAACCACCGGGAGATGCTAACATTTTTTGTGTTTCCTTCAGCTTGCTCTCCCCTGGTGCTTGGATTCGAGTGGTTGGAACGTCACAACCCCCATATCAACTGGGCTGAATGCCACATTGAATCCTGGTCCACCTCCTGTCACGAATCCTGTCTTCGTTCTGCGGCTCCTACTATTCAGTCCCCTAGAGGTAGGGGGGAGATGGACTCTCCTGACCTTACTTCTGTTCCTCCCGAGTATCATGATCTGGCACCAGTTTTCAGTAAGGTCAGTGCGACGTCTCTTCCACCTCACAGACCATATGACTGCGCCATAGACTTACTACCAGGAGCTCCTGCTTCCCAGCAGTAGATTATATAATATTTCCAAACCAGAGCGTGAAACCATGGAGAAATACATCAACGAGTCTCTAGCTGCTGGAATAATTCACCCATCTTCATCTCCACTCGGTGCTGGTTTTTTCTTCGTTGGTATAAAAGATGGTTCCCTGCGCCCCTGTATAGATTACAGAGGTTTAAATCAAATTACCGTCAAAAATAAATATCCCCTACCTTTACTGGCTTTTGCGTTTGAACCTGTACAGGGTGCTACAGTGTTTACCAAACTCGATCCAAGAAACGCCTACCACCTCCTCAGAGTAAGAGAAGGGGATGAATGGAAGCGGCCCCTTCAGACCCCTTAGGGCCAGTGGAGTACCTGGTCATGCCTTTTGGCCTCTCACAAATGCTCCTGCCTGTTTCCAAGCTCTTAGTCAATGACATCCTCAGAGATTTTTTGAATGTTTTTGTCTTTTGTCTACATCGATGATATTTTGATTTATTCCAAGAACCTCTCAGACCACAGGAAACATGTTTGTTCAGTCCTTCAGAGGCTATTGGAAAATAAATCTTTTTGTAAAGGCTGAAAAAAGTGTGAATTTCATCAACAATCTGTCACCTTTCTAGGGTTTGTGCTCGAGGTTGCGGCAGGTGAAGCCATCAGAAGATAAGATAAAGGCAGTTCTGGAGTGGCTCACACCTGAAAACCGCAAACAACTTCAGAGATTTCTTGGGTTTGCAACTTTTTACAGGAGGTTCATAAGGAACTACAGTCAGACAGCTCTACACCCTCACAGCTTCTTACTTCTGTTAAGAAGACTTTCCTTATGGACCCCTGAAGCCGAAGATGCCTTTAATAAATTAAAAAAACTCTTTTCCAGTGCTCCCCATCTTCCTAAGTCTCAGCCTGACCCCACGGGGCAGTGCTCGGGTCCTTGAGGGGTTGGATGCATCTGATTCCCGCGTAGGAGCTTGCAAGCTGGTCTCAGCAGTCAGATTCCTGACCAGAAAACTCACCCACCATGCATTTTTGTCACGCAGACTCTCTCCTGGAAGCCGAAAGCAAAATTATGATGTTGGAGACTGAGAACTTCTGGCCATTAAGCCAAGCCTCTGGAGGAATGGATACAGTGGCTCCGAGGGGGCTGTGAGCATCCAGTAACTGGTTTGATCAGACCACAAGAACCTGGCTTAGGATACCAATCGTAGCAAAGAGATTCAACTCCACGGCATTCAAGGTGGTCTCTTGTTCTTCTCACGTTTTAATCTCTATCATTTCGGTATAGACCTAAGTTCCCAAAGAACGTCAAGCCCGGACTCTCTCTCTCGTCTGTATTCCACCCACTAACCTGAGATATCCGAAACTGTTCTCCAGCAGACTTGTGCTGGAGATCACTGTCAGATCAGTTCATCATCACATCCGTCGTTGCCAACTTATCTGGAAATAAATGTATCACCTGGGTTTTTCCTCCAGGATTCCGCTTCATCTATGGATGCACGCTAAGAGGTTCGCCCACTCCTGGAGTGAGGCAGAACCACGCCTCACGCCCCAGACTTCCAGGTTCTGGTACCGCCTCTGCAGAGTAATGATGCAGCGAGTACCTGTTGGCTTGTTTCATCTGGCGCCATCTACAAGCACCTCTCACCAATCACCTTCTCAGAAATGGCTGCATCCGCCTGCACCTGTCCCATCCCGTCTCTGCGGTCTCATATCGCACATGTGGGATGTCGGTCGCCAGATAAAACCTGTTTCAGTCAAAAGTCCTTTGTTTCAACCATCGCTGGATCGACTTTCCTCCGCCTTGCCCTGGACATCGGCCGGCCAGCTCCGGCCACTGCATTCCAGACTGTTCAGCTCCTAGTAACGTGTTTCGACTCCATGGTATCGGCAGGCGAGGTCTGGCGGATAGGTCAGTGTGCTGCGTCTCACAGGCCCTCTGGAGGGGCTACGGTCCCGGAGGACCGCACCTGTAAGTCCTCCTCAGCTCTGGTTACCATCCTCAGTCAAATGGGCAGACGGAGAGGAATGAACCAGCAACTCGAGTCCACTCTCCGCTGCCTTACTTCTAACAATCCTACTGACTGGAGTCAGTTCCTGACTTGGATTTAGCGGGCGCCATAATTCCTGAAATCTGCGCCTCTACCGGTTTATCCCCCTTTCAAGTATCCATAGGTTATCAGCTCCTCCACCTTCCTCGTTGACGAGAGAGATCTCCTGTCAGACCTGGATCATCGTCCGGTTTAGAGCGTTGAATCTACTTTGGAAGGAAAACTTATCACTACCACCTGCTCATCTGCTCTCAAATTGGTGCAGGTGTTTCCGCTGCATTTTAAAGCTCAGCCCCCTACTGCTTCTCCTGTGTTTTTAAGTTATATTCTTTACTGATATTCCTCAAAACAAACCACCGTTCTAGCCTGGCTGGCGCCCTGCATGCGCATTGACGGGAGTATCAACCCTCTCTTCGTCTGTTCCGTACCTAGATTGGCGTTATTCATCTTACCTTTCTGCCCACAACCTGAGGTAAAACCCTCTGGAATCGCATTCTTGAAGTTCTCCTTCATTCTGGATATCGCATGCCATTGAAGGTCTGTCACTGTACCGTCAGAATGCCTGTGATGCAGCATTCGTTCTGAGCGCTACCCCGACCCAACAGTCTCTGGAAGCAACCGGTCCAGCTCATCTCAAAGGAGAACGCCTGCGAGGCGCAAGTCGCGAGAGGGGTGGCAGCTGGGGATTCTCGAAACATCTGAAACTCAACAATTCACCTGTTTTACTGGCTAATCAAACTATCCGTCTCTGCAGACGCCAGAGGATCCTGCCTGGACCAGTTTCCGTGAATCAGCGTCCATGTTATTATTGTGAAAAGTTTCAATAAACTCTTGTTAAACTTTTATCAGTCTCAGTGGGTTTGACCTCTTGTAAAACCCAAACCGCGATGCAGCTATTGTGTTCTATTTGTTGTCGGAATATGATGGGCGCTGATTGAAGGCCTGGAGGGTTTTCATGAGTAGTGCGATGCTTTTTGTTTTCTCTCTACTTAAGTCCATGCAAGTAGTGTAAGTCTCTCAAGCCTTGTAAGTTAAAGTCAAGCCATGTTTCAGTAGTGTCATATTAAAGCTGACCTGACGGGCTTGATTGGGCCCCGCCCACCAACATGAAAACTCCAAAGCCCAACTTCCTACCATCGAATGGTATACTTCCCAGAAATGAGGTGAGTGCAAAACCCATTCAAGTGAGCTGAAGGGAAGCATGCCTGCTATGATTCCTGTCTGGAAAAGGACGAGGTCCTCAGCCCACCGTGAGGACAGTTTGGAGAGGAAAATGCAGTACCCCTTCTGCAATCAGATTTAAACAGAACACAGGATGGATGATATACATTTTGTAGATTTTAAATGACCACTAAGGTAAATTAAAACCAGAGTATTACATATAAATGAAAAAAAAAATCTCTAGGAAAGAAAAGCATGTTTTTCATCACTGATAGAGGAGGAACTAGGATGATTAAATCTTTTTTTAAGCATGGTTGTTAGACTTACACAAACTCATTGCTCTGTTGAATAACCCATTAATTTAGCTCTCAGGTGTGATGTCTGCACGAAATTTTTTAGAAATAATGTTTACAGTATTGAGAAGAAAATTACTGGCAGCATAAGTTAAAATAAATACCAATAAAGTAAAGTAATATTTTGACATTAACAGGCTTTAAACAGTGATGCCACTGTGGACTACAACTCTTAAAAACCTGCCAATGGTTAGTGTTGCCATGCTGTGATCAGGTTCACTGTAGATTATTTCTGATCATTCTATGAAATTGAAAATAAACCTCCTGCTGTTATTTAAAAAAAGTCTAAATCCCTTTATTGTCCCACAATTGGGAAATTCGTTCTCTGCATTTTGGCCCATCCCCTTGGGTAGCAGTGGGCTGCCATTGTGTGGCGCCCAGGGAGCATGCTTGAAGCTATTAGTGCTTGATAGAAGTAAGGTGGCCAAAATAAATCTGCAGGGTCAACAAAACTATTTGAAAAAGGTCTCTTAGTGTTAAGTTCATTTAATTGAACTTTTTCTCCACAGAAGGCTTAATTTTTTAAATAAAAGAAGAAGAAACCACCAGAGCAACAGCTTCTGGTAGATTTGTCTGCTGTATGGAACTAACACCTCACTGACCACAGATATAAAAGCCAGATATAGATGTGTGTAGAAAGAGCAATTTACTCATTATATTTTTCTTCATATATTGTTCTTTTACTTGAAAAAAGAGAAAAAAATTAGGTTTACTTGTTATGTTGACAAAATATTTATTCCTTCCTATTTTCTGTTAATCAGCACAATGAAATTTTTATGTATCTGTGTTTAAATAACAGTTATAAAATAATAATTGGTTTTGAATTTTTGAAAAAAAATCCCTAATGCTAGCAAGAAAAAATGACGATGGAAGAAAAGATGTTTTCACCTTCTGTTTTCTTCCATCTGATGATCACCACAACAGTTATTATCATGGCTGCCAAACCCACAGGGCGAATAATGTTCAACCAAATCCACCCTGATAGAAGAATCAATAGTTGCACAGTCATTGATTAACAATAATACTGAAACATACCCATATTGAGGCTTTGAGCTTCAAGATATTCAGTCCCTACCTTTTGTTTCTGATGAATTGTTGATATTTGTTGATGAATTATTTCTTGATGATGTCCATTTGTTTGATTCTGTAGTCGTCGATGTGAAGGTATGTGGCTGTGTTTTAGTCGTTACTTCTGTATGAGACATAAATGGTTATGTGGCGTATGGTGTGCCTTGGAGGTGGAGACACCAAGGGAGTTGGGTATGCACCAAGGAAGTATATGTGTAATGGTGAGCACTCACCTATCTCACTGATGAGAAGAGTAAGGGTGGGGCTGCCTTAATTTTGTTTGACCATTTTTTGACCATTTCACCATAATTTTGTCGCTTCATTTCACTACGCTTCATCTTATTTTGTTTCAGTATTCATTTGTTTCCTATATTAATTACCAGATCTCATTTTGTTTGCAACAATCATCCCTGCTACGCTGTCATAACTCATGCTGGTGCTGATAGCATTAGAATAGAATTCAACTTTATTGTCATTCCACTGTTACAAGTAGGCCTACAGAGCAATGGAATGAATTCTCTGCATTTAATTAATCCCCTTGGGGAGCGGTGGGCTGCCATTGTGCGCCACCCGGGGAGCAGTTAAGAGTCTTGCTCAGGGAACCAACGTGGCAGTCTGTGGGAGTGGGGCTCAAACTCAGAACCTCAGGATTCCAAGCTCGATGCCCTAACCACTAGGCTGCCACTCCCTTAAGAACAACAAAACAAAAGCATCCTGGATTCCAGCGTAAAAGTAACAATAAACTACTAAGCGCGTCACAAATAGGGCAATAAACGAGGACGCAACCCGACTCTCAGCGGCTAAAAGGATTTGTTTGGAAGCCGCAATAATTTCTGTTACTGTTAAAGTTGAATCTATATATGAAGAAATGCAGTAAATATAAAGCAGTTTTAAACAGTTCAGAATAAAACGTAGAAATAGAAAGGTGTAACAATTTTAAGTTTAGATTTTTAAATTATATTCAATCTGAGTTAATGAAAATGCTCTCACCTGTTCTTCCAGCAGTCGACTGAACCCTGAAGTCAAACAGCTTCTCTTCTTTAGTCTGATTATCTGTCACTTTACACTTTAAGATTGGAGGAAAGTCTGACTTCCAGTCATAGATTGATGTTGGAAAAGTCACACTAGCAGAGCAAGACTTTTCTGATTTCTCTATGTTTGAAAACCTTTTCTCCACATCCTCATACAGCCACGCTACTGTGTGTTTACAGGAGCTATATTCCCTCACAAAGCAGCTAAAGATGATTTTATCTTTCTGTTGTCGTTCAGCCTCTAAAGTAGATGAAGAATTCAGAAAAGAAAAAGGTAATAAATAGTTTTATCATTTTGTAGTTATGTTTCTAAATGTGGTTGGATTTTTTGAGCAAACAGGATTGTTTATACTCACTGTGATTAACAGTAAAAACAATATTAAAGTCTGGTCCTTGTTGTCCATCTATAAACTCTGCAGGTGTAAATACCAGCATCCTCCACTGAGACCTTCTTTATAACCAGAGAACAGTCTGCTGTAACACTCAGTCTGTCTGATTTAGCTGCTGCATCTTGGTGAATCTGTCCAGTTTCAAACAGTGTTATAACTTGGTCCTTATTAGTGAACAACCAGGTGATGGTTTCACAGTCGTGATTAATATTTTCACAAGGCAAATTAACTTCATCACCAACTATGGCTGTGAAATGCAGATATTGTTGAACTGACAAGAAAAAAAAGGAAAGATCATTTAAAGACAAATAAAATAATGTATCTTTTTCTTTCTTAACATGAGAATAATTGAAGCCTGACATATGTGGAAGAAAAGTAGATTAATTAACATATACAAAGTGGCTGTCCCAGATAAGAATAATTTAAGTAAACAAGAAAACTGCTTTACTGTTTGTTCAGACAAATGATAGGAGATAAATACTCACTGTGAAAAACAGACCAGAGACTTTTAAAGTCTGGTCCTTGTTGTCCGTTTATAAACTCTCTGCATAAATAAAGACCAGCATCCTCCGCTGAGACCTTCTTTATAACCAGAGAACAGTCTGCTGTAACACTCAGTCTGTCTGATTTAGTTGCTGCATCTTGGTGAATCTGTCCAGTTTCAAACAGTGTTATAGCTCGGTCCTTAGGAATAAACAACCAGGTGATGGTTTTACAGTCATGATTAATATTTTCACAAGGCAAAGTGACTTCATCACCAACTCTGGCTTTTAAATGTAGATATTGTTGAACTACAAAAAGGAAGGTAAAGGACATTTGAAGATAAATAAAAAATTTATTTTTTATCTTTTTTAATCTTTTTTCATTGTTATCATGAGAATCTTAAAAGCTTGATTTATGTGGATGGAAAGGTCAACTGATTGACAGATACAAAGTGTCTGTTCCAGATAAGAAGAGTTAAAGTCAAGAAGAAAACTGCTTTACTGTTTTTTCTGACAAATGATAGGAGATAAATACTCACTGTGAATAACAGAGAGATGAATATTAAAGTCCGATCCTTGTTTTCTGCAGGTGTAAAAACCAGCATCAGCCACTGAGGCCTTCTTTATAACCAGAGAACAGTCTGCTGTAACACTCAGTCTGTCTGATTTAGCTGCTGCTTCTTGGTGAATCTGTCCAGTTTCAAACTGTTTTACTGTTTGGTACTTAGAAGTGAACAACCAGGTGATGGTTTCACAGTCATCCATGATATAGAAATCACTTCCAGAAACCAAAGCAACATCATCACCAACTCTGACCATCAAGCTCAGATCTGCGTCAGTAGAAGCTTTTAAAAAAAAGGAGAAAAAATGAATAGAATAATTATTCTACTGTTTACATTTTTTATGGTTTTGATGTAAAACATTTTGCAAAGTAAAAATAAGTTGAATTACAATAAACAATTTTTTTATTTTTTCAGTTTTAGCCAGTAACATTCCTTTAAAACCATCAGTCATGGTCTTACCTGCAAAGTAAAGTATAAGAATCAGCGAGAAAGATGTTTGTATCTTTGTAGAAGTGATCATGCTTCCTCTCTGTCTCTCCTGGAGACAAATTCAAGGATGATTCAGTCTATAGAGGTAAGAGAGTAATGAGGTGCTGTGTGGTTTGGAAGGTCTAACCACCTCATCATGACTTCACTCTCTGTCCCACATTGACATTTTATTGTTTAGTCCCCCTACACTTGCAAAAATAAACTAAGCTGCATTCCTTACAATCTGACACATTATGTACATATATTCATTGTTTTATTTTTGTACCTATGAGAACAACTAAATAAGTCCTTGGCGTTCATATCTGTGGTCAGTGAGGTGTTAGTTTCATGCAGCAGCTAAAGCTACAGATAGAAGGTGTTGCTCTGAAGGTTTTCTTCTTTTGTTTCAGCTCCACGCCTTCACATGGCCTCATGGTAAATCTATATATATAAAACATTGTTGTGGCTGAAAGAAGTATTAGACTCATCATGACAAACATACAACTTTATGTCTACAGTAATTATGACCCTTCTCTCGCATTGGTTGCTGTAGAATTTGTGGTGACAAATAATATAAAGTAAATAAATTGTTGCTAAGAACACATAAACAGGATTATCTGCTCTTTCAGGCGTCCTTATGTAAAAAGTCTTTGGATGTAATGAATATCTTTGGTTGTAATTTTTGCATAATTTTTCCAACATCTTTCTCACCTGTGAACTTAGGACTGAAGGTGAACATCTGGACCTCTGCAGTCACTTTGCATTTCAGTAACTCATAGATGTTAGACTTTTGATGAAGGAGCTATATAAATATCAAAGTGGCTGAGCATAGATATGTGTTAATCTTTTTTACCCGATAACATTGTCGGGTCAAACAGCCACTCCACTATATGATTGCAATATTTATTTTCCTGCAAAAAGCACTCCGAGGGTACTTCATGATTTTCCTTCCATTCATGTACTGCCAAACATGAGTATACAATAAGAAACAAAAGAACATGAATTGAAGCTTCTAACTGTAAGACAGATATCACCTGTCATCATTTTATTCTAAGAGATGTTGGATGTTCAAACTCACCTCCAATAATGGATAGAGTATTGTTTGCATTTTGTTTTAGCTGACATGACATGAGATGTTTGCAGGTATAAACACCATCCATCCATCCATCCCTCCATCAAATCCATCCAAATCCCATCCATCCATCCATCCATCCATCCATCCATCCATCCATCCATCCCATCCATCCATCCATCCATTCCATCTTCCTCAAGCTTTATCGGGTGTTGGTCCGCGGGGGCAGCAGGGGAGGCCCGGGCACCCTCTCTCCCCGGCTAGCCACTTCTTCTAGCCCCTCGGGAGGAACCCCAAGGCGTTCCCAGGCCAGCCCGAGGAACATCATCTCTCCAGCATGTCCTGGGTCAATGGCCGCGGGAGCGCACTCACCTCCGGTGGGACCCGATGCCGGGAACACCTCACCAGGGAAGAGAACGTCCAGTAGGCATCTTAACCCAGATGCCGGAGAGGCCGCACCTCAACTGGCTCCTCTGTATATGGAGGAGCAGCGGCTCCAGCTCTCTCTCTTGCTTCACCACGACCCGGACGGTGCAGTGCCACAGCACCAAGGCAAGGCGGCTGCACCAATCCTTACCTGTCGAGTCTACGTTCCCTACTCCCTCTCATTCGTGAGACAAGATCCCAAGGTACTTAAGCTCTCTCCTCCCACTTGGGGCCACCCCCCCTGACCCGGAGAAGGCACTCTACCCTTTTCGGCTCAAGACCATGGCCTGCAGTTTGGGGGCACTGAGTCCCCATCCGGCGGCTTCACACTTCGACTCTTGAACCCGATCCAGCCGAGAGCTGCAGATCGTTTCCGACTGATGAAGCCAATTTAGTACCACATCATCTGCAAAGCAGCAGATGCAATCCTAAAGAGCCACCAAAACGGATCCCTGAGAGCACACCTTGGCTGCGCCTAGAATTCTGTCCATGAGAGGGTAGTGAACAGAATGGGTGACAAAAGAGGCAGCCCTGGCGGGGTCCAACTCTCTCCTGGAAGCGAGCCGACTTACTGCCGGCAATGCTGACCAGACTCTGACACGGTCATACAGGGACTACCTGACAGCAGCTGCGTTATCAAAAGCCCGGCACCTTGTACTCCCGGAGAGCCCCCACGGGGCCCCCGAGGACACAGTGTCGAGCGCCCTCTCCAAGTCCACCACCAAGCACATGTAGAGCTGGTTGGGGCTGAACTCCCATGCACCCTCCACAACCCTGCTGAGGGTGTAGAGCTGAATCCCATGTTCCACGACCAGGACGGAAACCACACCTGCTCTTCCTGAATCTGAGGGATTCAACTATCCGGCGGACCCACTCCTCTCCAGCACCACTGAATAGACCTTGCCGGGGAGGCAAGAGTGTGACTCCCCTGTAATTGGAGCACACCCTCCCCCTTGCTTGCAATAGGGGGACCACCACTACTGTCTGCCAATCCCAGGTGGACTGCCCCCGATATCCATGCACAATGTTTGCAGAGTCACGCGTCAGCCAACACAACCCTACAGCATCCAGGACCTTGAGGAACTCGAGGCGGATCTCATCACCCCGGGGCCCTACCACCGAGGAGCTTTTAACCACCTGCGGCGACCCCACAGCCCAGATTGGAGAGCCCAGTCCAGAGTCCCCGGGCCCAGCTTCCCTTCCTCAATGGAGGCATGTTGGTGGGATTGAGGAGATCTTAGTATTCTGCACGCGAGAGCGACAGCGATCCCAAGTGGGAGTTAGCAGCACACCATCCCACTGCAAGCAGTGTTGAGTATAAACACCAGCATCTTGGGAATGTTACTTTTGTTATAATGAAAATTATAACAGTTTGCAGAAATACCTATTGTATTAGATTTAGTTGCTGCATCTTTGTTAATCATGCCATGTTGAAATAGCATCTCCATTTTCAAAGGGTTTTCATAGGACCATGTAGTCCTGTCACAGTTTGGCTGATGATTTCTTATATTGTCACAAGGCAAGGTGTTTTCATCACACACTCGAATGATAAAAAATGAGGAAGGTTGCCTCTCTGATGCTGCTATGGAAAGAAACCGAAATAAAATTTCCAAGAGTCACAAGCATTTCAAGCAGAAATACTACATTTAGTCAAAACTAGTCCTACCTGTAAAATAAAACAGCATCAGGAAATTTGTTTTAATGATCCATCCAAATCCAGACATTGTTCTTGTCTCTATTGTTTTCCTGTCAAAATAAATCTAAAATGGCCTCTGTATGAAGGTGAAACCTTGTGCTCAGTGTGCTCTGTGAGGTGTTACTTCCTTTCAGTGCTTTGCACTCTGTGCGTCATTTCTGCATGCATGGGTGGTTCACATTCTAACTTTGTAAGTTATTGAAGGTAGCAGCAGAAGGCAGTTTTTCCAACGCGTAAGGGAGCAACATTTGAATATACACCTCTGTTGGAAACATGCACAGCATTTTCTCACCAACAAACCACAGAACCTAACCTAATATTAGTGTTGTTGATGATGATCTGAAAGAAAAGTGTTTACCATTTAAGTATACAAACTATGTGGCTCTATGCGGGCGCTTAAAAAAATTTATAAAACTAAACCACAGAGCTACATTCTGAAGGTTTTTCCCTTCAGAATATTCAAACTTTCCCAATGACCAAAAAGCTTCTTTTTAGACTACCTGTTCACAACTTGAAGGATGCTCTTCAAATAACATGAATATTATTTCTATGTAAATTTCAGGATACCTTCCTTCCTTATTTTATTGTAACCAGTCACAGTCTTGGTGACAGTTTCACAAACTGCTCAGCCTCATATCTACTCTCTGCCACAGCCCCCCATCACCACCTAGTCCTACTGAATCTTGCATGCGAACAGACTTCACATCATGGTTTTACCTACAAACCACAAACAGCAGAGTTTAAATAGCTCACTCAGTCAGAGAGCAGCAGGCCATTTGTGCCACAGGCTAATAGCAACGCTGCTACTAAAACAGTCACTTATAAGCTCCCCTTATAAGACACTTTGTTTTGTAGGTTTTTAGCTGTTTTATTTTCTGATTATTTTTTATGCACAAATATAAAGGCACGTTTTGTACACAAGTTGCATATGGATTATAATCTTACTGTGTGTAATTAGCACTTTTCTATCTATATTTCCCTAAGCTGCTTGTAGACCTCAGTTTACAGATTATTGGATGACAGAGTGTTTTGTATTTTATTTTTTTTTTTCAGTTTCACAAAGGGCATAGCTATAACAGGGATATGCATTTTAAATACATAAATAAACACAATAAGTTTTGACTTTAAGTTCACACTGCTGGGAAAAGAGTCTCAAAACTTAACTAAAATAAATATCAGTCTTAGCAGACATCACATTACAACTTAATCTCACTATATTCTGGAACAGACAACTTTGTACTGGGTGAATCTCTTTGTTATCCTGAAATAAGCTTAAAAAAATCTTACCTTTAGCATTTTCTTTTTAAATTGATAAATATAGCAACCCTGTACTCTGCTGAGAATACTGCAAATTATTATTTTGCCAAGTATTTACTGAAAAGTTTAAATGGGGTTAACATCTCAATTCACCACAAGAGGGAGTCTCAACTCTTATTTGCACTATCCTGCTGTTACTCAGTGTGTTTCTTTTTTTTTTATCAATTGCTGTTTAAATCTAAGCTGTTCATCCATGAAATGATTACATGATAAAGGCAGAAAAGTAGCACAACCCATCCATATATCATGTTATAAAAGTTTTACTATAGTGTGAATGTTTTCCATTTATATACATTACGTATTATAAAATATATGAAAGAGATACAAACATCTGAAAAATAAGTGCGCTATATTGTTAGTGTAGCTGATGGAGAGATAAAACCCGCCAAATTTAAACAACATTTCTGCAATATTTAATAATATTTCTTGTGAGGCTAAGATGACAGAGGGGCACAGTAGCACCACCTGCTGGCCATTAATAATCAATTTTTTTTTTCTAAACTTCTTTTTCTAGACCCTTCAGTACTTCCACCTCTCTGCTTGCTGAGACGCACCTCTCCCTTTGTCCCCGCTTGCTTATGTTCTTCTTACTTTTACCTTCTCTTACCCAAAGCTACAAAAGGTGGAGAACCTAAACTTTTCAAGGATTTTCTTGCTGGACTACTTTTAAACATTTTCATGTTACATCCAAGAGAAGGACCAGTCCCTGCCAGCACAAGATGCCACCCTTCACCACAAGGACTTTGACATAAAGTACATCTCCAGAAAATAGCTGTCATGGAAAGGAAAAGTAACTGTCTGCAAGTGAATGTGGCGGCAAATCCTGGTATTGGGAAGTGATACTGTATAACTGTATGCCTGGTTTTTCTTAGAAAACTTTGAATCAACTTGACTGTATGATCTGGTGAACTGTAAAGTGCCTTGAGATTACATGTTTTGTGAATTGGAGCTATAGAAATGAACTGAATTGAATTGAATGACCCTGCCAGTGTCTTAAAACCCTGAGATAGCCTCATCAGGGATTTTAAACAGCAACATGTCAAAAAATGGTGGCTTGTTTACTTCAGGTTGGGGATTTCCTGCATCAAGTAAAGGAGTCCAAATATCTTGGGGTCCTCTTCAGGAGTTAGGGGAGAATGGAGTTGGAGATCAGTAGATTAATCGGTGCAGCTACTGCTATAAAGTGGGCGCTGCACCAGTCTCTTGTTGGGAAGAAATAGCTGAGTGAAAAGGAGAAGCTCTTGATTCACCGGTAGGTCTACATTCCCTCACCTATGTTTATTAAATCTGGATCGTGACCTAAAGAACAAGATCCTGTGTACAAGGGACTATAACAAGCGTTCTCTGTAGGTTGGATTCTCCTTTATGAATAGAAGATAGGGTAAAGATCTCAGT
>JAGKQL010000007.1:4477443-4506999 GCA_018398635.1 Cyprinodon brontotheroides | reverse complement strand
CATGTAACTACTAATATGCAGAACTAATGATTTCTTTTCCATTTATTGTATGGTTTCATTTTAGTCATTCAGCAGGCAAGAAAGCATCCAGAAAAGCAAGAGATAAACTGCATAAAGAAATAGAAGAACTAAAAAGGAAACTCAAACATCAGAAGAAGCTCAAAGAAAAATATAAAAAAAGACTAATAATAAAGATTCTCCAAGATCCAAAGTTTGTCAGTTGCTGAAAAACTGTACTGTGAACAGCAAGGTGAGGAAAACTTTACTGCACCATGAAGCCATAATTTGTGACATCAGGAGGAAGTACAAGAATGCCAGATATGAAAAAGGAAAAAAAAAGTTGCAGAGGTGGTTGTTGGGAAGATAGTCAAGAAATACAGGCTGCAGAGTTGGTCTGAGAAAATACTGGGCTTTTCAAGGAAGCGTAGGACCTTGTGTGAAAATAAAGACCTGAGCATTGTTAAACGGATTTCAGAGAGAGATTTTGCTTACAGCATTCAGCCTATACTGTTCATCTGAATAATTTTTAGAGTATCATCAATATTACATCCAAAATGTTTCTTTTCTTGTTTGTTTTAATGCATTAAATTAAATTTAAATTTGATTAAATGTTTTGTGATTCTTTCAACCCTGTTACAGTGTGAGCCACCCTGTTACAATGTGTTCAACCCTGTTACTTGATACATTTTCAGACTTTTTGTGATAATAATAATAAAAATTTGAGATAAATGCTAGCTGAACTGTCTGTAAAGTTCAGAGGACAAAAGAGAAAATATATGAAAACTTAATGTGATGTTTACATTAAAGTATATTTTTGTGATTAATGAAGACTGTAGGTATATAAAGAGGCCATATCATACCTGACAGTCACAAATGATTATTTACAATGAAAAAAATCTACTTATAATTAGTTATTTTATATGTTTCATACGTGCTGAAGTGGAAGGAGTGGATTTGAATAGTAAAATTCTCAACCAAACTGATTTATCTTCCCAGTTTACCAGAGCTGGTCTGATGCATCAAAAATATTTTAAAGGAAAATTTTGTACGTGGATTGAGATACATTGCATAAACGATCTAGAAATAAATAAAAAAAAATGAGACACCATGATCAAAAGTAAAATTTTTTGTGACATTTTTTTCAGTAATCACAAGATCAAAAGTGCACCGAATTCAGAGAATCACCCACCTATCTGCCAACAGCCTGTATGAAGAATTTCAGTCTGGTTTTAGCACTGAAACAGCACTCATCAAAATCACCAATAACTATCCCTCATGGCATCTGATTCTGGACTACCACTCACCATCCTCACCCACATCCTCGACCTGAGTTGCAGCCTTCAACACCATCTGTCACACCACCCTCCCTACTTCCTACTTCTCTTCCATTGGCATCACTAGCACTCCGTTGGACTGGTTTATTTCTTGGCCCTTTTTTTTGACGCACTCCAGTTCATTCAACTGAGAGCCCCTCAGGAAATCCCACCCCTCTCCCACGTCATCTCAGGTGTGCCCCAGGGCTCTGTCCTGGGGCCTCTGCTCTTCATCATCTACCTCCTTCCCCTTGGCCATATCTTCCGTAAATTCAACATCCACTTCCATTGCTATGCCGATGATACCCAGCTCTACCTCACCACGCAGCCATCGTCCTCTCTTCCGCCCGCCTCCCTCACAAATTGCATCTGTGAATTAAAGGCCTGGTTCACCAACAACTTCCTTCAATTAAACAGTAGTAAAACCGAGGTTCTCCTCATTGGTACCAAATCAACTCTTTCCAAAACCGACAGTTTCCAAGTCACTATTGATAGCTCCTCCATCTCCCCCTCCCCCCAGGTTAAGAGTCTGGGTGTCATCCTCGATAGCACACTATCTTTCCAATCCCATATAAATAACATTACCCGGTCTGCCCTACTTCCACTTAAGCAACATCAACATGCCTCCGTCCCTCCCTTACCCCACACACTACTGCCATACTAGCACACAGCCTTGTCACCTCCCGGGGCGCTAAGGTGCAACTCCCCTCCTCTTTGGACTTCCTCAGAAATCACTCCATAAACTACAGCTGGTCCAGAACTCAGCTGCTCGCATCATAACAAGAACTCCCTCTATCCACCGCATCACTCCGGTCCTCCGACAGCTCCACTGGCTCCCCATACAGTTCCGCATTCAATATAAAAATTATCATGTGGTGACTTTTTCAAGGCACTTCACCCACCTGCCCCCACCATGTCTGTCAGACCTGCCTCCCTGCATGTTCCCCACCCCTCCCGCGTCCCAGCCCAGATCCTCATCTTCAGCACACCGCACCCTGTCACAGCCACTCCGCCCGTCTCACACCACCATGGGGAGCAGAGCGCATTCGCCAGCTCTGCCCGCCTCTGGAGACTCACCCAATCACAGGACTCAGATTCTCCATTTTAAAAGATGCAGCTCAAAACCCATCTGTTCAAGAGTGCTTATTCTCTTTAAAATATCAGATTTCACTGTCACAGCCTCTGTATTTTTAAATGTTTTTAAATGTCTTTTATAATTATTATTATTTTTTATTTTTTTTTTCTGACACTTTTTATGTTTTTATGCGGTGACCTTGAGTGTGTCCAGAAAGGCGCCTTTTAAATAAAATGTATTGTGTGTATTATTACTGTCCCCACCTGTGGTGCTAATATGTGGCCAATATTTCCGACACTCTGTTTTTGGCACGAGGGGGAGCAAATAACTCAAGACCCGAACAGTGAAACAAGCAAGTTCAAGATGATTTATTCCAACAAAAGTCAGAGTAATAGTGGCACGATAAAATAGTCTATTTCTCTCTCTCTGTCTCTCTCTCTTTTTTTAAATTTTTTTTTTTACAAAAGTCAAGATAATAATTGCCCTTAAAAGTTACAAATCAGTAACTTAATCAACTTAAGCTCATTGCTTTTGAATTGTCACAGGGGGAAAACTAAAACCAAAACAACCCAAACATGCAGAGCACAACAAAAAATTTAAATAAAAGAAGGACACAATCATATTTTTCCCTGTGCAAAATTGACTACTTGATTAGACAGTTGACCTCAGTTGATCTGAGTGTTCTGAAGTTCCTCACAAAATAAGTCAGACTGAGTTGTGTCAAATGCATTGAAAAATATGATCCTCACAGTGATCTCTGCCTTGTTTAAATGACAGTGGATGAAGCAGGTGCATGATGGTACCATCAACCCCAACTCGACCGCAATAAGCAAACTTCTGCAGGTCCTGAGAGCTGCTTGTTTGCTTGCTGAGATGAAACCAATGGAAGTCTTTCTAGGACCTTCATGATGTGGCATGTCAGGGCAACAGGTCTATGGTCACTGAGGACTGCTGGCTGAGTCTTCTTTGGAACTGGAACAAGGCAGGAGGTCTTCCACATCACTGGAACAGTCTCCAGGCTCAGACTAAGGTTTAAGAGGTGCTGTAGAATCCCCCAGAGCTGCTCTGCACAGACCTTCAGGACTCTGGGGCTGACACCATCAGGAGCTGGTGACTTATAGTCAGTTGCCAATTTATTTTTAGAGACTGCTATGTAAAAGGTGGAGGGAGCAGCACCCTCTTCTGATTTGGCTGATAAACTAACAGAAGCAGGAGAGTCAATGGCAGAGGAGGGCGGGGTGTCCATGTGACTGTTGGCAGGATAAATAGATGCTGAGCTTCTTCCTGAACTGAATCTCCTGAATAATCTATCCAGCTTATTGGCTCTGTCCAGACTTCCATCTGTCTGATCATCAAACAATCTAATATTGTTCTGCTGGAGCTTGTTTTCTACCCTCTTCCTGTATGCCTCTCTGCTTTCTCTTATCTTGACCTTCACTCTTCATTAATTCCTCGTCTCTCTTTTTAAAAGCTTGTTTTTTATAGTTGAGCAGTTTTGCTTGTTGTTCAGCAGATAACTTGTGATCCAAGGTTTATTGTCTAGAAAGTATTTCAATGTTCTGGTAGGGATGGCGTTAACTACACAGATGTTTCTAAAAAAATGCTGAATGTAAAAGTGTGATCTCCAGTGCCTCCTCCTGGCAAGAAACTGAAAAGCATGTTGGGGAAGTGCAATAAATATAACCTGCAGTTTTTTTTTGTTTGTTTTAAGATCATTATTTCAGTTATTCAAGAAGATGTTTTTGAAGTGACTAAATGAAATTCTCTCTTAAATCTCAGAATGGATTTGTCAGTATTTGCATATTTTCAACTAAAGAAAATACTTTCCAATCCCGATGTTCACTCCACAGAAATGATAAAAAGGTTCATTTAACTACAGTAGAACATCATATAACCATGTCCTTCTTTAGGTAAGGGCACTTTTCTGTTGATACCACAGTAATTAAAGTAGGTATTCTTACTGTTTGGCAGTAACCTACGGCGGATGCTGCAAAGCCTCTTCCCTGCTGCCCTGTGTGAAGAGGCTTCACAGCATCAACTGCTTGTTCATCAGAATCTGTAACAGTTTTTTCCCCACTGCCATCTGACTTCTGAACTGTTAATAAAAAATAATTAAATAAAACTCTAAATCAAGTCACAGACTAAATCAAACCGAGCACTCCAAAATACTGCATAATTGCACCATACTGGATATATTTTTGTTGAAATGCTCTCAACTTTCATAATCTTCGAGTTTACAACATGTTTTTTTCTCCCACACTGTTTGCATTTGATCACTGCTGCACTTTATGAAATGGAAATGTTCATAGTACTGCTAAGCTGCTGCTCATTACTGTCTGAAAGGTGTACAAAACAAAATTTTGTTTTGTATACACTTTGTGTATACCAAATGACAATAAAGGTTTGGACAGGTGCAAAACCTACTGGAAAATGCAGAAAATCAAGCATTTTCCTTAAAGCCTCCCAATAGAAGACGCGTGTGCTACTTAAGATTTGATTAAACTCTTTTTATTTACAGTTGTAATAAAGTTAAGATTCACATAAAAGCGAACCAAATAAAGAGGAATTTTAACAGCAATATTCAATAATGTTCATTCAAAATAATAGACATTGTCAATATGCTTTACCTAGAGGTATAAAAAATCTGACTTTCATAATGATCAAATGTGATTTGAAGACACTTTACAAAATAAAGAATCAGAATTGAATAACTTTCTTTAAGCAGAAAAACACTTCAGAAAAATGAGAAGAGAGAAGTTCTATTGTTGCAGTGAAATAAAAAACATGTTCAGATAATTGACACTTTCATACAGAATGTAATGCATATCCTAATTTATTTAAAGTCAAAACGTGGGTCATGTGATTCCACAGCATTGTTGGAGCTTCATTCTCCTTTCTGAACGATCTTTCCTTTGTGTTTTCTATCTGCTGGAAGCTTTTTGCTACAGGCTGGAAAAGTTCAATATGATATATTTCTAAGAGATCCTAACATCAAAATAAAAGGCTAAAATTTACCAAACAGAATATTTAGAAATGTATAAAAGAGTGTAGAGAGATATGGCATGTAAAGATTTTCCTACACACGTGGAAAGATCTTTTTCTTCTCACGTTTATGAGGGTAAATATGACATTAAAGATCATTAGATGCAGCAAAGTCTGTGGTTGTAAAGGTGCTACTTTCAGTCTATAATGGAGCTGGCCTAAATGTGAGAATGTCAGCAGCATCGGGTTCTGGTCTTTTTTTTTTTTTAGATATAACCTTCAACATGTCTGACGTTATGGAAACATCAAGCTGCCATTTTCTTCTCAAAGTGTGAAACCACAACGTTCCAAGGTATTTATACTATTGTGGTCATGCATAAAATAAAGCATAGAAGAACATCATTAGACATAATCTCAAATAAACTATTTACAGAAATGGTGCAAAGCCTTCAAGCTCATCTAAAAACCATTAGAAAAACAATATTAATTTAAGTACACCAGATTTAACACACGCATACACATAAACATGCTGAGTTTCTGTTATATGCTTTTTCCTCTAGAGGGCTCTACTGCTCTGTGGAGATAATTTCAAACAGATCCCCTGGAAAAATATCCATAAAGAATTTAAATTGATTAAAGCTGTTTGTTACACTGCTTCTTTAAGATTGAAATAATTCACCTGACTTTTAAAACAACAGCTGATGACCCTTATTTACTGATTGTAGAGTAGAGACCGTTGGGATCAAAGGTCACCTGAGCAGAGGAAGAATTCACAGTGCTGTATATCACAGCATCAGGAGTCTAAATAGAAAGATCACATAAAAAAAACAGATAAACATAAAAAAAATTAGATTCAGCATTAAATTAATTTTCACACATTGTGCTTGATATTTCCTGTTAGCTCACAAATAAACAGATTTACATTATTTACAGCTTTTAACTTTATTTACATTTAAATGTTGCTTAATATTTTAGCATCAATCATCCTAACATTCTTACTAAAACTTGCCTGTGACTCTACGACTCATAGTTTTTCTTTTGCTCATCTTTGCTAGTCTTTTTCTACATCATAGTAGAACAATAAACTCACTGTGGTTTTATTCTTGGTCTTTTTTGCCCTTATGGTGGGAATGATGGAGGCATAGGGGACGTCATCCTCAGGATCCTTCTGCACACAGAAAACAACAATCAGTTACTAACCTGAACATGCATTTAATTCAGGTTAGCTGTAGATTTCATAATTGAAGCTCCTTTTTTCAGCAGGGCAAAACATTCAACACTTGTTTTGGTTGACGGCAGCAATGATCTTTTCCTAAATATGAGAATTTATGTGACTGTAGCCTTTAGGTTTAATCCTACTGTGTCTTAACAGCTTTTCGTTGTGTCTGAAAAAATCTGGGTTAATGACATTATTTGTAGATTCTGGGAAAAAAATGGAGATAAAATGTAACTGTGATAACCTGGAGCATTAAGCTTTTTACTGTGAGAATAATATTTGTGGTATCTTCTTGTTTTCAGATCAAATATTTCCTGACAGCGGACATTATTTTATCTCTCTCACCATCATGGTCACTGCTAGCAGGTCTTAGTCCAGATTTGTCTGTTACTGTTCCAGTTATTTGGATTTTTTTCTCTTGTTTTGACTGTTATCAAGACTTACATTAGGTTAATTAACTTCATGTTTTCATTTCCTACTAATAAAGATCAACAGCCTCATGGAGGCCATATCTTTATCTATTTCTGAGAAATAATAGAAGAAAAGATCAATGATCCACAGGAAAACGGAAGTTAATAGATAATTAATCAGAGTTTAAGGCGTTAAGACCAGAACGTATGATTTGAATAAAAAGAAAAGCTTCAGTTAAATAAATTTGAATAAAAAACTGTCTATGTTATCAAGGACCCTGCAGAGATAAGTAGGTAAAGACAATACATGGATAGATGCATGGTTTATTAAATAATGAATAAAAATAAACGGAAAGTAAATTAATGTTTCACTTGAGAGCCTGTTTAGTTTTGAGATGCAATTTAGCAATGACAGAAATAAATTCATGTTAACATTAAAATTAAGATTTTCCCCAGAATATGATCAGAGATTTTGCTTCTGGAAAAGTAAACATATTTATTTCTTAGATGTTTATAAGCTTCTCCTACCAGTAAACATGGAGAACAGTAAAACTCTATAAATATATATTTAAAAATTATGCTGTTAGAAAAATGACTTATACAAAGGGTTTATGTGCTCTATAGAAACACAAACCTCTCTTTCCATTGAAATCAATGTGTCATCATTCAGTGAATCATTCACTTTGTTTTCTTCTTCCTTTTTGGTTGTGTTTCCTGAAAAATACAAAAATGGTGATCAGTTCAGCATTTTTACCATTTAGAACACAAATAATTTCTGTTTCTGGAAATTTACACAATCCTGAACAAATGATTCTGTAGGAAAGGTGTCCTCACCTTTAGTTTTTTTCCATTTGATGACTCCTAGAACAGTTATTATGATCGCTGCTGAACCAACGATGAACAACAAAGACCAACCTGGAAGAAGAAACATTATTAATGCAAAAAAAAACACTTGATCAACAGAAATATTAAAAAAAGAAAGAAGAAAGGTAAAGGTCAAAGTTATTCAGTTTCTACCTTGAGTTTTTGATAAATTGTTGATGTTTTGTAGATGAATTTATTCCTATAGATGTCAATTTGTTTAAGACTGCTGCCGTTGTTGCTGATTGAGTTATAATTCCTCGTGCTGGTTGTGTTATACATGGTTGTTTGCTTGTGGTCGTCTTTATACTGGTTGGTTCAACTGTTGATCCTGAACAATTGAGAAATGTAAAAAAATAAATAAACTGGTCAGTAACAGACAAGAGTTTAAGTTTGAATTTACATTTTCATTTTGATTTTATAAAAAAATGCTCTCACCTGTTCTTCCAGCAGTCGATTGAACCCTGAAGTCAAACAGCTGCTCTTCTTTAGTCTGACTATCTGTCACTTTACACTTTAAGATTGGAGGAAAGTCTGACTTCCAGTCATGGATTGATGTTGGAAACGTCACACTAGCAAAGCAGGACTGTTCTGATTTCTCTATGTGGGAAAACCTTTTCTCCACATCCTCATACAGCCACTCTACTGTGTGTTTACAGGAGCTATATTCCCTCACAAAGCATCTAAAGTTGATCTTATTTTTTCTGTTGTTGTTCAGCCTCTAAAGTAGATGAAGAATTCAGACAAAAAAAAGATAATAAATAGTTTTATCATTTTGTAGTTTTGTTTCAAAATGTGGTTGCATAGCTTTTTTTGGCAAACATGAATGTTGTTTATACTCACTGTCATTAACAGTCAGATTAATCTTAAAGTCTGGTCTTTCTTGTCCTTTTATAAACTGTCTGCAGAAATAAAGACCATCATCCTCCACTGAGACCGTCTTTATAACCAGAGAACAGTCTGCTGTAACACTCAGTCCGTCTGATTTAGCTGCTGCATCTTGGTGAATCTGTCCAGTTTCAAACAGTGTTACTGTTCTGTCCTTATTAGTGAACAACCAGGTGATGGTTTTACAGTCATGATTCATATTTTCACAAGGCAAATTGACTTCATCACCAACTCTGGCTTTCAAATGCAGATCTTGTTGAACTGCAGAGAAAAAGAAAGGAAAGAACATTAGAAGACAAATAAAATAATGTATCTTTTTTATTGTTAACATGAGAATCATTGAAGCCTGACATATGTGGAAGAAAAGTAGATTGATTAACAGAGTGATTTAAGTAAAGAAGAAAACAGCTTTACTGTTTGTTCTGACAAATGATAGGAGATAAATACTCACTGTGAATAATAGACCAGAGACTTTTAAAGTCTGATCCTTGTTGTCCGTTTATAAACTGTCTGCAGGCATAAATACCTTCATCCTCCACTGAGACCTTCTTTATAACCAGAGCGAACAGTCTGCTGTAACACTCAGTCTGTCTGATTTAGTTGCTGCATCTTCATGAATCTGTCCAGCTTCAAACAGTGTTACTATTTGGTCTTTATTAGTGAACAACCAGGTGGTGGTTTTACACTCATGGTTAATATTTTCACAAGGCAAAGTGACGTCATCACCAACTCTGGCTTTCAAATGCAGATATTGTTGGACTGCAAAAAGGAAGGTAAAGAACTTTTAAAGATAAATAAATTTTTTTATTTTTTTTTTTACATTTTTTTCATTGTTATCATGAGAATATTAAAAACATGATTTATGTGGAATGAAAAGTCAACTGAGTTACAGATACAAAGTGGCTGTTCCAGATAAGAATAGTTAAAGTCTGCTTGTTCTGAAAAATTATAAGAGATAAATACTTACTGTTAATAACAGACAGATTGATATTAAAGTTTGATCCTTGTTTTCTGCAGGTATAAAGACCAGCATCCTCCACTGAGACCTTCTTTATAACCAGAGAACAGTCTGCTGTAACACTCAGTCGGTCTGATTTAGCTGCTGCATCTTGGTGAATCTGTCCAGTTTCAAACAGTTTTACTGTTTGGTTCTTAGTAGTGAACAACCAGGTGATGGTTTCACAGTTATCCCTGATATAGAAATCACTTCTACAAGCCAAAGCAACTTCATCACCGACTCTGACCATCAAGCGCAGATCTGCATCAGTAGAAGCTTTTCAGAAAAAAGAAGAAATAATTAGTTGAATAAATATTCTGCTGTTTATTTTTTCTAAAAGGTATTTTTAGATGTGAGACCTTTTGAGAGAAAAAGGCTTGTTAAATTACAAAAATCATGTTGTGTTTTTTTTTTGGTCAACACAAATTTTCAGTTTTAGCCAATAATATAACAGCTTAACATTTCTTTAAATCTTTATATCAGTCATGATCTTACCTGTAAAGTAAAGCATCAGAATCAGCACTAAAGATGTTTGTGTCTCTCTAGAAGGGATCATGGTTCCTCTGTTTCTCTTGCAGATTCTTTCACAAATGAGTCGGTCTATGGAGGTAACAGATGAATATAGGAGCTGCTGTTTGTGGGTTGGAAGGTGTTACTTCTTCACCATGACTTCACTCTCTGTCTCACATCAGCTATTTATTATTTGCTCTTTCTACACACATCTATATCTGGCTTTTATATCTGTGTTCAGTGAGGTGTTTGTTCCATACAGCAGACAAAAGCTACCAGAAGCTGTTGCTCTGGTGGTTTCTTCTTCTTTCATTTCAACATTAAGCCTTTAATTTAACACTTAGAGACCTTTTTCAGATAGTTTTGTTGACCTGCAGATTTAACCCCTAACCCTAACGCTAACCTTAACCTACAATAGGGGCCAATACAATACGCCGGTCCCTAGCCTCCCTGACACCTTGCCCCAACCCTAATTTAAGCCCCTTACTATCAACTTACCAGACCAATTAACTACTGACCCTAATATTACTGGAATCCATGCCTACCCCTAACACCTGACCCTTGCCTTAAAATAATTACACTTAGCCAGTCCCTGGCCTTGACACTTGCCTTACTCTAAAAAGCTAACCCTAGTTCTCCAAGTTTGTACAAGACTGTGCTTGGCTTATGGATCTGAGAGATACCAATCCAGAAATGCGTGGTTCCGTGCTGAGCCTTTGTTTCCCTAGCCAACTGCTCTGGTTGTCCCTACTGAGAATGGGGGGTCATCGAGAGAATGTCTAACGCCTAACCTACAATAGGGGCCTGGCGAAGTTTTCGGACAGGAGGAGGCATTTAATTGCCTTTTTTGAAAAATTTTAGGGGCCAAACTAAAGGTCACAGTCTCAAGGGCCCGGGGCCCAATTAATAGGGCAAAGCCTCGTGACCCTTATGCCCGGGTCACCCGATTTTTAACGCCCACCCTGAGCCCGGGGTGGACCCCCAAACAGGGCAAAGTCTCACAAAACGACAGGTTAGGGCATCAAATCGGTAGATTCCCCGATTGACCCACCAGAGGGAGCAGGGACTCAGTATAGGACGATTGGCTGGGGACACCCCGCATTACTGCATATTAGACATTAGTGTGGATCTAACTATGGGACAGTCCGGTAGTTCTTTCCATTGAGACAATCGGGCGCACCAAGACATTGGACATGTCCGAGGACCGAGAAACTATGGACAAGATGAGGCATTTGGCGAAGGGACAAGAGGAGGCATTTAGGGTTGAGACATGTCTTTGGATGAAAGAATGTGCCAACTCGGCGTACTTTTGAATGGGCCAAACGGTAACTTTGCCTTACCAGGGGCACGGACACGCTGAGGCCCTAACTGATGGACACAGGACTATACCGAAGAACTGGACATGTCTTGGGATGAAAGAACGTGCCAACCCAGCGCACTTTTGAATAAGCCAAATGAAAACTTTGCCTTACCAGGGGCACGGTCACCAAGAGGCACTAACTGATGGACACAGGAGTATTCTAAACAACTGGACATGTCCTAACCCTAACCCTAACCAATAGTGATCCCATATGTCCCACCAAACCCCTCGTCAAACGCTCCGATAACGCAGTAAAAGTACTTAATACTCACATCTGGCCCTCTTGGGTCCCATTTGTCCCACCCCACCCCTCGCCAAACGCTCCGATAACGGCGTAAAATAACTTTTTTTCTAAATTTTACAAACTTAGCTGGTTCACAGCGACCCAACAGCAACAATTAATGGACATCTGGCCAAATTGAAGCACTGGGACAGCAGTCAGCATGTTAAAGTGCATATTTTTAAACTTTTAACCATTTTTTGGATTTTTTTCCAAGTTTTACCACCTTACCAGGGGCAAGGCCACCCAGTGCAGCCCCTCACCCCAGGGACAGGTGTCAACATCAGGGGACAAAACTCAGCAGACCCGGTTCAACACCTCCAGAACCAGGGAGACCCATGAAGCGGGCCCTGGACCGCCCCGGTTCTCCACAGGCCTCCAGAACCATGGGGCCCGGTTCAGAACCAGTGCACACCCCAGGGACAGGATCGTCGACACCAGGGGACCCGGACAGTCTCCCCACAGAGATTCGGCAGGGCCTGGGTCCAGAACCAGGCTCCAGAACCAGGGACCGGGCCCATGGAGATCCTCTCCCCAGAGACAGAGCACCCCGGGCCCGCCACAGGCCCCTGGACTGGGCCCATGGTCCAGAACCAGGGACTGGGCCCATGGTGATCCATTCTGGGGACAAAGCTGAGCATTAAACGGACAGAAAGCCGCACAGCACTTGACCTTTGACCCCTGGAGAACGCCGCACAGGGCCCGTGGAAAATATACAATATTAATAGGACAGAACTCAACATCACAGGGGACTTTACTCGGCAGGGCCTGGGTCCAGAACCAGGGCCTGGGCCAAGGGACCGGGCCCATGGTCCAGAACCAGGCAGGCCAGAACCAGGGACCGGGCCCCCATGGAGATCCTCTCCCCAGAGGCAAGGCACCGCGGGCCCGCCACAGGAGGAGCGCACAGTCTGACCTCCACACAACCACCTGCAGGGCCCATGGACCGGGCCCATGGCTCCAGAACCAGGGACCGGGCCCATGGTGATCCATTCTGGGGACAAAGCTGAGCATTAAACGGACAGAAAGCCGCACAGCCCTTGACCTTTGACCCCTGGAGAATGCCGCACAGGGCCCGTGGAAAGTATACAATATTAGTAGGACAGAACTCGGCATCACAGGGGACTTTAATCGGCAGGGCCTTGGTCCAGAATAGAGACTGACATTTTTTTAGGAATTCCACGGGTCACGGGATTCCCGTGGGATTCCGATGGGATGGGAGTCAGTACTAGTAACTATCGCGGGATTGGGACCGGTACAGGATTAAACATTAACGGGGAGCAGATGGGAGGCGAGGAGCAAACCAATGGTAACTTCTGCTCACGGAGTTTTTTTCAAGGGCTCAAAACAACTTAAGAATGGGAGTGGTGCAGGGAGGCCGGGAGTCATTCTGAATGGGAGCTGAGATGGGAGTGGGAGTAATTTCACCAGGAGTGGGACGGACAGGATTTAGATTTCTACTCTGGCCCGGGATCGGGACGGGACACCATTTTTTTCTGTGGGAGTGGGACGGGACAGGAGTGAAAATCCACTCCCGTTTCAGTCTCTAGTCCAGAACCAGGGCCTGGGCCCAGGGACCGGGCCCATGGTCCAGAACCAGGCTCCAGAACCAGGGACCGGGCCCATGGAGATCCTCTCCCCAGAGACAGAGCACCCCGGGCCCGCCACAGGCCCATGGACCGGGCCCATGGTCCAGAACCAGGGACCAGGCCCATGGAGATCCTCTCCCCAGAGACAGAGCACCGCGGGCTCGCCTGCAGATGGGCTGGGCACACCGTCTGACCTCCACACAACCACCTGCAGGGCCATGCTCATTCGGGGGACAGAGCTGAGCATTAAAAGGACATAAAGCCGCACAGCACTTGACCTTTGACCCCTAGAGAACTTTGTAAAACCACACCCCGTGGTGAAACCCACACATATGTTTTCCCAATCCTGTGAGTTAACCCGCTTTCAACTTCAACTTTTAAATAGGAAAGATTTAAAATTCAGCATTAGACTGCATACACTGCACCTCCAGCACCTGCGGAGCAAGTGGAGCTCCTCTCCCCAGAGACGGAGCACTCTGGGCCCGCATCAAATGGGCCACGGGAGTGCATATGCACTCCCGTGGCCCATTTGGGACCCTCCTGGCACTGTTTAAGAACTACCCGGATGGCATAGTTGCTCTTCCTGCCATTTGGGACCCAAACGGGCCAGTAGTCAAGAAAACAAAAGGGACACTTGGGGCATTTTTCCCCCGGCCTCTAACCCTAACCCTTACTTTCCTTCCAGCACTAATTGCTTTACGCACTATTGATTGCTCCCCGGGCGCCACACAATGGCAGCCCACTGCTTCCCAAGGGGATGGGTCAAAATGCAGAGAATTTCCCAAATGTAGGACAATAAAGGGATTTACATTTTTTTTATATATATATAACAACAGGAGGTTTATTTTCAATTTTAAAGAATCAACAGAAATAATCTACAGTGAACCTCATCACATCATGGGAACACTAACCATTGGCAGGTTTTTAGAAAAGAGGATTGTTGTTCTTATTGTTATTTTCTTCAGTTAGGCACCAAAGATCAGGTTCACAAGAATAAAGGAAAGAATGAATCTGGATGTTAAAAATTATAAGCATTTATTCAATAAATCTCCATAAAACAGAAAACAAAGAGAAACTATTAAAGGACAGTTTGTACAAATGATTTTTAGATAAAATTACATCACCTGCTACTAACATCAGCTATTTACTGTAAATTGTAAATATATTGCTCTAAATCAGCAGAAAGAAGCAAATCAAAGTAAATATTATTAGTGATATATGCTGTTGATTGATGCCTCAACATGAAAAAAATTTAAGCTAGTTATCAGCAGTACTGTACTCATAAAAAACAAGAACATGTTATTTCTAAATATCTTTATTGATAGCTATAAAAGAGCACAGTGAGATGATCAGGTTGATCCTTCACATGCTTCAAGTTCTGGAGGGACCTATAAAAACAGAAGAACAAAGATACAGATAAATATGTTTTAAATACCATGATTTTCTATAAAACACTATGGCTGACACCGTACTAAAAGGCGCACTCTCAGTTATATGTGCCATTTACTGTATTTAACACACACATAAGGCACACCGGACTATAGGGCGCGCTTTTATATACATAAGTACATGTCCTCTACTACGCTTAAATACCTCTACTGCGTTATTTAAAAATACAGCTGGGGAGCAAAACTGAGTATGACTGTGCTTTATTCATGTAGGCTATTTATTACAAAGCGTTAATCAAATACCTGGGTGCTGGCCGGTGAGACAGACACATCGCAGATGACACAGCGCTGTGATCACTCTAAATTAACTTAAAATCCTGAAACCTGCCGACTCAGGAATATGTTCGCTTTTATTACCGCATCCTGGTGCCTGCAGCTAAAATTATTTAGATGAAAACACCTGCCAGCAGCGGCACAGAACCTGGAGGCTGCCCAGCCCAAAAGGATTTCTACTGTCGGTGCACCGCTGGTATGTGGGGGTCTGAGTGCCTGACTGCAATTATTAAGTTTTCAGGTGGACTTTCTCACTTAAAACATATTAAAAACTACTTTATTCCCACTGATCACAGCAAATATAGCTGCAAGATTTAGATTATTTAGATGAAAAACCTGCCTGCCAGCCACCGCCGCCAAGAGGAGGAGACCCGCCCAGAGGCTGCTGTTGAATTAAGTTTTCAGGTAGAAAAATAGAGGCGGGAGCAAAACTGAGTATGATTGTGCTTTATTCATGTATTTAATACAAAGTATTAATCAAACCCATCAAAGTCATCATCCTCTGTTTCTGAATTAAACAGCTGCGCTAAATCAGACATGCCAATTTCCCCTTCTTAAGCTCAGTCACTTCTCGTGCAGCTCCTCCGTAATGCCGGCTTTTGCAAAAGCTTGAAGAACAGAGCCAGCGTTGAATTATTGAGCATTTATTTATTTCTGTATTTATTTTAAATATGGCAGAGTACGGTCCTTCATAAGTCCAAGCATCTACAATCCATCCGCAAACGCGGTGGTAACTTGCCCGGCGCTGCCTTCCACTTATCCTGAAACTGTGGTCTCCGTCTTTCATCCATCGCCGCATCGCTCGGCCGAGCCTTACTTTGAGCGGCCGCTTCACACCGATGTCGGGCGGTTGAAGTTCCTTTGTCAGACCCCGGGATAACGGGCGGCACAGTGTTCATTGATTCACCTTTTTTTTCACATCAGCTGTGAGATAGACGCCAGCGTGGTGATGCATGGAAAACCACTCTGAGTTCCTCACGATAGGCTACACCTCCCTCAGCCAACGCTGTTCATCATCCTCATCTATCCAGCCTTTTTCATTTAGCGTATAATATCATATGTCATCAGAGCTGCTGTCTGTCGCTCGCTTGTCAGCTCCCAGATCAGCTTCTCTGATTGGTTGATCTGGGTCGCGCGTCCAGCAGCAAAACTTCAATTTTTCCGCATCTCGAGCAGCAGCAGCAGCGCGTTGGCGGTGCGTCAGATGCTTAAGCGCCTCGGCGGGATGCTGCACCTGCGCGCTCAAAACCGCAGCTTGCAGGACCTTTTTGCTGCACCTATACGTAGCGTCAACCATTGACTTTGCATGTAAACTTCGCTGCTTCTGCTGCACCTGCTGGGTCCGGTTCACACCGATGTCGGAAGCGGTTGAACAGCGAGCACAAGGGTTAATGTGTTTCCCCATGTTTTTTCACATCAGCTGTGAGATAAAAACGCATGGAGTCACAGATTAATGGTGATGGTGATGAGTGGAAAAAAAACACCTGGTGCTCCTTACATTCAGCCACTCTTTATCATCTCCTCAATGAGGTGGTCTCAAAAGTAAATGATTACAACACACATACATAGCGCTACAGCACCATAGGGAGCACCGCTTTTTATTTGAGGAAAAAAAGGCGTTTAAGTCGCCTTATAGTCGCGTGAAAATACGGTACAATTACAATTAAAATACTGTGAAACTCCTGTATTCTGCTATCTTGTTATTAGAAGTCTTTCACTAATACTAGTTTGGTTTGTTTACCTTTCTATCAGTTGTTTTCTAGTCTGCTTCTAGCCCTTGTGTCTTTACTTTAGTTGGTGAATATAACTATATTTTTGGATTTTTTTCTCTTTTTTTTCTCCCCGTTTTACCCCAAATTAAAACATTTTTCCTCACTTAGATCCTCAATAAGGAGTAGATTCAGTTCAGCTGTGTTTTTTTTTCTACCTGCACCAATGTTCTCCACTACTTCAGTTGTCATCTCTCCCTTAGTCTTGGTGGATCCTCTGTGTTGATCCAATGTTTCAGTCTGATTTTCAGCTAATACATCTCTAGAATCCTTATCAAGCTGTTATGCTCTGGTTTTCTGCACATTGGTCCACAAACCCGCAACCACACAATAATGATATTATATATCCTTTAGAAGTTCAGTTATAGTTCTTAAACAATATCCTGATATAATTCACAGCTTTAGACTTTTTTTCCTTCACATATTTACATATTGTTGTCTCTGTGTTGCCCTGTGATGGACTGGCGACCTGTCCAGGGTGGACCCCGTCTCTCGCCCGTAGACAGCTTGAGATAGCAACCAGCACTCCTTGCAACCGGATTAAGCGTGTCAGAAAGTGGATGGATGGATGGATATACATATTGTAGTTTTAAATGACCAATAAGGTAAAGTAAAACCAGAGTACTGCATGTAAATGAAAACAAAAATCTCTAGGAAAGAAAAGCATGTTTTTCATCACTGATAGAGGAGGAACAAGGATGATAAAATCTATTTCTAAGCACGGTTGCTAGACTTACAAAAACTCATTGCTCTGCTGAATCGTTCATTCATTTAGCTCTCAGGTGTGATGTCTGCACAAAATTCTTTAGAAAGGATGTTTACAGTATTGAGAAGAAAATCACTGGCGGCATAAGTTAAAATAAATAACAATAAAGTAAAGTAATATTTTGACATTAACAGGTTTTAAACAGTGATGCCACTGTGGACTACAACTCTTAAATAGATTAAAAAAGAATAAATACCCTTTTAAAAACTAATTTTATATTGTAGCAAAAGTATATCATTCAGTGATTTACTCATTATATTTTTTTCTTCATATATTGTTCTTTTACTTGAAAAAACAGAGAAAAAATTAGGTTTACTTGTTATGTTGATAAAATCTTTATTCCTTCCTATTTTCTGTTAATCAGAACAATGAAATTTTGATGTATCTGTGCTTAAATAACAGTTATAAAATAATAATTCGTATTGAATTTTTGAAAAAAAATCCCTAATGCTAGCAAGAAAAAATGACGATGAAAAAAAAGATGTTTTACCTTCTGTTTTCTTCCATCTGTTGATCACCACAACAGTTATTATCATGGCTGCCAAACCCACAGGGCGAATAACGTTCAACCAAATCCACCCTGATAGAAGAATCAATAGTTGCACACAGTCATTGATTAACAATAATACTGAAACATACCTGCAATAGAGAACTTAATATTGAGGAAATGAGTTTCAAGATATTCAGTCCCTACCTTTTGTTTCTGATGAATTGTTGATATTTGTTGATGAATTATTTCTTGATGATGTCCATTTGTTTGATTCTGTAGTCGTCGATGTGAAGGTATGTGGCTGTGTTTTGGTCATAATTTCTGTATGAGACATAAATGGTTATGTGGTGTATGGTGTGCCTTGGAGGTGGAGACACCAAGGGAGTTGGGTATGCACCAAGGAAGTATATGTGTAATGGTGAACACTCACCTATCTCACTGATGAGAAGAGTAAGGGTGGGGCTGCCTTAATTTTGTTTGACAATTTTTTGACCATTTCACCATAATTTTGTCGCTTCATTTCACTACGCTTCATCTTATTTTGTTTCAGTATTCATTTTTTTCCTATATTAATTAACAGATCTCACTTTGTTTGCAACAATCATCGCTGCTACGCTGTCATAACTCATGCTGGTGCTGATAGCATTAGAATAGAATTCAACTTTATTGTCATTCCTCTGTCACAAGTACAGAGCAACGGAATGAATTCTCTGCATTTAACCCATCCCCTTGGGGAGCAGTGGGCTGCCATTGTGCGGCGCCCGGGAGCAGTGTGGGGTTAAGGGTCTTGCTCAGGGAACCAATGTGGTGGTCTCAGGGGTGGGGCTCAAACTCAGAACCTCAGGATTCCTAGCTCGATGCCCTAACCATTAGGCTGCCACTCCCTTAAGAACAACAAAACAAAAGCATCCTGGATTCCAGCATATCTGTAACAATACACTATTAAGCGCGTCACAAATAGGGCAATAAACAAGGACGCAACCCGACTCTCAGCGGCTAAAAGGATTTGTTTGGAAGCCACAATAATTTCTTTTAATGTTAAAGTTGAATCTAAATATGAAGAAATGCAGTAAATATAATATATTTTAAACAGTTCAGAATAAAACGTAGAAATAGAAAGGTGTAACAATTTTAAGTTTAGATTTTTAAATTATATTCAATCTGAGTTAATGAAAATGCTCTAACCTGTTCTTCCAGCAGTCGACTGATCTCTGAAGTCAAACAGCTTCTCTTCTTTAGTCTGACTATCTGTCACTTTACACTTTAAGATTGGAGGAAAGTCTGACTTCCAGTCATGGATTGATGTTGGAAAAGTCACACTAGCAGAGCAGGACCGTTCTGATTTCTCTATGTGGGAAAACCTTTTCTCCACATCCTCATACAGCCACTCTACTGTGTGTTTACAGGAGCTATATTCCCTCACAAAGCAGCTAAAGATGATTTTATCTTTCTGTTGTCGTTCAGCCTCTAAAGTAGATGAAGAATTCAGAAAAGAAAAAGGTAATAAATAGTTTTATCATTTTGTAGTTATATTTCCAAATGTGGTTGGATTGCTTTTTTGAGCAAACAGGATTGTTTATACTCACTGTGATTAACAGTAAAAACAATATTAAAGTCTGGTCCTTGTTGTCCATCTATAAACTGTCTGCAGTTGTAAATACCAGCATCCTCCACTGAGACCTTCTTTATAACCAGAGAACAGTCTGCTGTAACACTCAGTCTGTCTGATTTAGCTGCTGCATCTTGGTGAATCTGTCCAGTTTCAAACAGTGTTATAGCTTTGTCCTTTTTAGTGAACAACCAGGTGATGGTTTCACAGTCGTGATTAATATTTTCACAAGGCAAATTAACTTCATCACCAACTCTGGCTGTGAAATGCAGATATTGTTGAACTGACAAGAAAAAGAAAGGAAAGATAATTTAAAGACAAATAAAATAATGTATCTTTTTCTTTCTTAACATGAGAATCATTTAAGCCTGACATATGTGGATGAAAAGTAGATTGATTAACAGATATAAAGTGGCTGTCCCAGATAAGAATAATTTAAGTAAAGAAGAAAACTGCTTTACTGTTTGTTCAGACAAATGATAGGAGATAAATACTCACTGTGAATAACAGACCAGAGACTTTTAAAGTCTGGTCCTTGTTGTCCATTTATAAACTGTCTGCATAAATAAAGACCAGCATCTTCCACTGAGACCTTCTTTATAACCAGAGAACAGTCTGCTGTAACACTCAGTCTGTCTGATTTAGCTCCTGCATCTTGGTGAATCTGTCCAGTTTCAAACAGTGTTATAGCTCGGTCCTTAGGAATAAACAACCAGGTGATGGTTTCACAGTCATGATTAATATTTTCACAAGGCAAAGTGACTTCATCACCAACTCTGGCTTTTAAATGCAGATATTGTTGAACTGCAAAAAGGAAGGTAAAAAAAACATTTGAAGATAAATAAAATTATTATTTTTTATCTTTTTTAATCTTTGTTCATTGTTATCATGAGAATCTTAAAAGCTTGATTTATGTAGATGGAAAAGTCAACTGATTGACAGATACAAAGTGTCTGTTCCAGATAAGAAGAGTTAAAGTCAAGAAGAAAACTGTTTTACTGTTTTTTCTGACAAATGATAGGAGATAAATACTCACTGTGAATAACAGACAGATTAATCTTAAAGTCCAATCCTTGTTTTCTGCAGGTGTAAAAACCAGCATCCTCCTCTGAGACCTTCTTTATAACCAGAGAACAGTCTGCTGTAACACTCAGTCTGTCTGATTTAGCTGCAGCATCTTGGTGAATCTGTCCAGTTTCAAACAGTTTTACTGTTTGGTACTTAGAAGTGAACAACCAGGTGATGGTTTCACAGTCATCCGTGATATAGAAATCACTTCTAGAAACCAAAGCAACATCATCACCGACTCTGACCATCAAGCTCAGATCTGCGTCAGTAGAAGCTTTTAAAAAAAAGGAGAAAAAATTAATAGAATAATTATTCTACTGTTTACATGTTTTATGGTTTTGATGTAAAACATTTTGCAAAGTAAAAATAAGTTGAATTACATTAAACATTTTTTTTTTTCAGTTTTAGCCAGTAACATTTCTTTAAAACCATCAGTAATGGTCTTACCTGCAAAGTAAAGATTAAGAATCAGCGATAAAGATGTTTGTATCTTTGTAGAAGTGATCATGCTTCCTCTCTGTCTCTCCTGGAGACAAATTCAAGGATGATTCAGTCTATAGAGGTAAGAGAGGAATGAGGTGCTGTGTGGTTTGGAAGGTCTAACCACCTCATCATGACTTCACTCTCTGTCCCACATTGACATTTTATTGTTTAGTCCCCCTACACTTGCAAAGATAAACTAAGCTGCATTCCTTACAATCTGACACATTATGCACATATATTCATTGTTTTATTTTTGTACCTATGACAACAACTAAATAAGTCCTTGGCGTTCATATCTGTGGTCAGTGAGGTGTTAGTTTCATGCAGCAGCTAAAGCTACAGATAGAAGGTGTTGCTCTGAAGGTTTTCTTCTTTTGTTTCAGCTCCACGTCTTAACATGGGCTTCATGGTAAATCTATATATATAAAACATTGTTGTGTCTGAAAGAAGTATTAGACCCATCATGACAAACATACAACTTTATGTCTACAGTAATTATGACCCTTCTCTCGCATTGGTTGCTGTAGAATTTGTGGTGACAAATAATATAAGTAAATAAATTGTTGCTAAGAACACATAAACAGGATTATCTGCTCTTTCAGGCGTCCTTATGTAAAAAGTCTTTGGATGTAATGAATATCTTTGGTTGTAATTTTTGCATAATTTTTTTTTCAACATTTTTCTCACCTGTGAACTGAGGACTGAAGGTGAACATCTGGACCTCTGCAGTCACTTTGCATTTCAGTAACTCATAGATGTTAGACTTCCATTCACGTACTGCCAAACATGAGTATACAATAAGAAACAAAAGAACATGAATTGAAGCTTCTAACTGTAAGACAGATATCACCTGTCATCATTTTATTCTAAGAGATGTTGGATGTTCAAACTCACCTCCAATAATGGATAGAGTATTGTTTGCATTTTGTTTCGCTGACATGAGATGTTTGCAGGTATAAACACCATCCATCCATCCATCCATCCATCCATCCATCCATCCATCCATCCATCCATCCATCCATCCATCCATCCATCCATCCATCCATCCATCCATCCTCCTCCGGTCACGGGGCAGCAGCTTAAGAAGGGAGGCCCAGACTTCCCTCTCCCCAGCCACTTCTTCTAGCCCCTCAGGAGGAACCCCAAAGGCGTTCCCAGGCCAGCCGAGAAACATAGTCTCTCTAGCATGTCCTGGGTCTTCCCCAGGCCTCCTCTCGGTGGGGCGTGCCCAGGAACACCTCACCAGGGAGGCGTCCAGGAGGCATCTTAACCAGATGCCCGAGCCACCTCAACTGGCTCCTCCTCGGCGTGGAGGAGCAGCGGCTCTACTCCGAGTCCCCTCCCCGGATGACCGAGCTTCTCACCCTATCTCTAAGGGAGAGCCCAGCCACCCTGTGGAGGAAACCCATTTTGGCCGCTTGTATCCGCAATCTCGTTCTTTCGGTCATCACCCAGAGTTCATGACTATAGATGAGGGTAGGGGCGTAGGGATCGACCGGTAAAAATCGAGCCAGTAACTTTTTGACTCAACTCTCTCTTCACCACGACGGACCGGTACAGCGCCCGCTTCACGGCAGGCGCTGCACCAATCCGCCTGTCGATTTCCGCTCCCTTCTTCCCTCATTCGTGAACAAGATCCCAAGATACTTAAACTCCTCCACTTGGGCAGGACACCCCCTCTCTCTCTCTCTCTCTCTCTCGACCGGAGAAGGCACTCTACCCTCTTTTCGGCTCGGGCAAGACCATGGCCTCGGATTTGGGGCACTGATCCCCATCTCGGGCAGCTTCACACTTCGGCTCCGAACCCGTCCAGCCCGAGATCTGCAGATCACGCGACCTGATGAAGCCAACAGGACCACACATCAGCTGCAAAAAGCAGAGAAGGCGCAATCCTAAGGCCACCAAAACAGATCCCCTCTTGACACCTTGACTGGCGCCTGCGTATCAAAGGGACCGGCACCCCGTACTCCCTGAGAACTCAGCCCGTATCAGCAGGGCCCCCGTACTAAGGGACACGGTCGAACGCCCCTCTCCAAGTCCACAAAGCACATGTAGACTGGTTGGGCTGAACTCCCATGCACCCTCCACAACCCTGCTGAGGGTGTAGAGCTGGTCCAGCGTTCCAAGACCAGGACGGAAACCACATTGCTCTTCCTGAATCCGAGGTTCAACTATCCAGCGGACCCTCCTCTCCAGCACCCCGAATAGACCTTGCCGGGAGGCTTAAGAGTGTGACTCCCCTGTAAATGAAGCCCACCCTCCAGTCCCCCTTTTTGAATAGGGGGACCCCCACCCCAGTCTGCCAATCCAGGGGGACTGCCCCCAAAGTCCATGCAATGTTGCAGAGTCTTGTCAGCCAACACAACCCTACAACATCCATAACCTTGAGGAACTCCGGGTGGATCTCATCCACCCCTCGGGCCCTGCCAATGAGGAGCTTTTTAACCACCTTGGTGACCTAGCCCACAGAGATTGGAGAGCCCAGCCCAGAGTCCCCAGGCCCAGCTTCCTCAATGGAAGGCATGTTTGAGGAGGTCTTCGAAGTATTCTGCCCACCGACCCACAACGTCCCAAGTCGAGGTCAGCAGCACACCATCCCCACTATAAACAGTGTTGGTATAAACACCAGCATCTTGGAATGTTACTTTTGTTATAATGAGAGAGCAGTTTGCAGTAATACCTATTGTATTAGATTTAGTTGTTGCATCTTTGTTAATCATGCCATGTTGAAATAGCATCTCCATTTTCAAAGGGTTTTCATAGGACCATGTAGTCCTGTCACAGTTTGGCTGATGATTTCTTATATTGTCACAAGGCAAGGTGTTTTCATCACACACTCGAATGATAAAAAATGAGGAAGGTTGCCACTCTGATGCTGCTATGGAAAGAAACCCAAACAAAATTTCCAAGAGTTACAAGCATTTCAAGCAGAAACACTACAGTTAGTCAAAACTAGTCCTACCTGAAAAATGAAACAGCATCAGGAAAAATGTTTTAACGATCCATCCAAATTCAGACATTGTTCTTGTCTCTATTGTTTTCCTGTCAAAATAAATCTAAAATGGCCTCTGTATGAAGGTGAAACCTTGTGCTCAGTGTGCTCTGCGAGGTGTTACTTCCTTTCAGTGCTTTGCACTGTGTGCATCATTCCTGCATGCATGGGTAGTTCACATTCTAACTTCGTAAGTTATTAAAGGTAGCAGCAGAAGGCAGTTTTTCAAATGCATAAGGGAGCAACGTTTGAATATACATCTCTGTTGGAAACATGCACAGCATTTTCTCACCAACAAACCACAGAACCTAACCTAATATTAGTGTTGTTGATGATGATCTGAAAGAAAAGTGTTTAATTTAACCATTTAAGTATACAAACTATATGGCTCTATGCGGGTGCTTAAAAAAATTATAAAACTAAACCACAGAGCTACATTCTGAAGTTTTTTCCCTTCAGAATATCCAAACTTTCTCAATGACCAAAAAGCTTCTTTTTAGACTACCTGTTCAGAACTTGAAGGATGCTCTTCAAATAACATGAATATTATTTCTACAAATTAGATACATTCCTTCCTTATTTTATTGTAACCAGTCACAGTCTTGGTGACAGTTTCACAAACTGCTCAGCCTCATATCTACTCTATGCCACAGCCCCCCATCACCACCTAGTCCTACTGAATCTTGCATGCGAACAGACTTCACATGGTGGTTTTACCTACAAACCACAAACAGCAGAGTTTAAATAGCACACTCAGTCAGAGAGCATCAGGCCATGTGTGCCACAGGCTGATAGCAACACTGCTACTAAAACCGTCACTTATAAGCTCCCCTTACAAGACACTTTGTTTTGTAGGTTTTTAGCGTGTTTTATTTTCTGATTATTTTTTATGCACAAATATAAAGGCACGTTTTGTACACAAGTTGCATATGTATTATAATCTTACTGTGTGTAATTAGTACTTTTCTATCCATATCACCCTAAGCTACTTGTAGACCTCAGTTTACAGATTATTGGATGACAGAGTATTTTGTATTGTTTTCTTTTCTAGATATAACAGGGATATGCATAAATAAACACAATACATTTTGACTTTAAGTTCACTCTGCTCGGAAAAGAGCCACAAAACTTTTTAAAATAAATATCAGTCTTAGCAGACATCACATTTAAACTTAATTTCACTAAATTCTGGAACAGACAACTTTGTACTGGGTGGACCTCTTTGTTATCCTGAAATAAGCTTAAAAAATCTTACCTTTAGCATAAAACAAGAGCAGACCTGTAATAAATTGACTTTAGTAACTTGAAATGGGAGTTTTTCTTTTATTGATAAATATAGCAACCCTGTACTCTGCTGAGAATATTGCAAATGATTATTAGTATTTACTGATTATTACTATTTACTGAAAAGTTTAAATGGGATAAACATCTCAATTCACCACAAGAGGGAGTATCAACTCTTATTTGCACTATCCTGCTGTTACTCAATGTGTTTCTTTTTTTTATCAATTGCTGTTTAAATCTAAGCTGTTCATCCATGAAATGATAACATGATAAAGGCAGAAAAGTAGCACAACCCATTCATAAATCCTGTAATAAAAGTTTTACTATAGTGTGAATGTTTTCCATTTATATAAATTAAGTATTATAAAATATATGAAAGAGATATAAACATCTGAAAAGTAAGTGTGCTATATTTTTAGTGTAGCTGATGGAGAGATAAGCCCCGCCAAATTTAATCAACATTTCTGCAATATTTAATATTATTTCTTGTGAGGCTAAGATGACAGAGGGGCACAGTAGCACCACCTGCTGGCCATTAATAATCACTTCTATCCAAAAGTGCTATTTTATTATTTTTTCTAAACTTTTTTTTCTAGACCCTTCAGTACTTCCACCTCTGCTTGCTGAGACGCACCTCTCCCTTTGTCCCCGCTTGCTTGCTTATGTTCTTCTTACTTTTACCTTCTCTTATCCAAAGCTACAAAAGGTGGAGAACCTAAACTTTTCAAGGATTTTCTTGCTGGACTACTTTCAAACATTTTCATGTTACATCCAAGAGAAGGACCAGTCCCTGCCAGCACAAGATGCCACCCTTCACCACAAGGACTTTGACATAAAGTGCATCTCCAGAAAATAGCTGTCATGGAAAGGAAAAGTAAATGTCTGCAAGTGAATGTGGCGGTAAATCCTGGTATTGGGAAGTGATGTAGTATGACTGTATGACTGGTTTTCCTTAGATATAAAACTTTGAATCAATTTGAATGTATGATCTTGGTGAACTGTAAAGTGCCTTGAAGATGACATGTGTTGTGAATTGGTGCTATATAATTACACTGATTTGAATTGAATCACCCTCGCCGCATCTCCGTCGTCTCCGCTTTATCGGAACCTGAGTCGGTAGGGGCAGCAGACTGGAAAGCAGAGACTCCCAGACTTCCTCTCTCTAAGCAGACACCTCCTCCAGCTCTGTTGGGGAAGCCCTAGAGCTCTCCCCAGGTTAAAGCCAGAGAGACACCTCCCAGGGAGGCGCGTCCAGGGCATCCGGGCGAAGATGTCTCAGCCACCTCAGCCTGACTCCTCTCGATGTGCAGGTGTGGAGAACCGGCTCTTACACTGAGCCTCGCCCGAATTAGACCGAGCTCTCACCCTATCTCTAAGGGAGAGCCCAGCCACACTGCGGAGAAAGCTCATTTCTGCTTGTATCCGGGATCTTGTTCTTTCGGTCATGATCCAGATTTCATGACCATAGGTGAGGGGGTAGGAACGTAGGACCGCGAGTCGTAAATTGAGTATTTTGCCTTTTAGCTCAGCTCTCTCTCACCACGGCTAAATCGGTGTACCGTCCGACATTATTGCAAAAGTTTTATCGATCCGGTCTATCGATCTCCGCTCCATTCTTCCCTCACTCGTTGAACAGGACCCCCAAAATACTTGAACTCCTCCACTTGAGGCAGGGACTCTCCTCCAACCTGAAGGGGACAAGCCACCTTTTCCATCCGCCGAGAACCTTGGAGGAACTGATTCCCATCCCGGCCACTTCACACTGCACGCTTAACTGCTCCTAGCTGTGCGCTGTAGGTCTTGGCAGGAGGGGAGCCAGCAGAACCTACTGTCATCCGGCAGAAAAGCAGGGACGGTGATCCACTGGTCCCCAAACCTGACCCCTCTGGTCGCTTGGCTGTGCCTAGAAATCCCTATCCATAAAAGTTGTGAACAGGACCGGTGACAGAGGGAAGCCCTGTCGGAGTCCAACATGCACTGGGAACTGGTCTGACATAATGCCGGCAATGCGAACCTGACTCCTGCTTCACTTGTACAGAGAATGGATGGCCCCTAATAAAGGGCCCCCGACTCCATACTCCTGGAGCACCCCCCAGAGGGCAGCACAAGGGGACACGGTTGAATGCCGGTTGAAGTCCACAAAACACATGTGGACTGGTTGGGCAAACTCCCAAGAACCCTCAAGCATGCCCTGCAGAGGGTGTAGAGCTGGTCCACTGTTCCACGGCCAGGATGAAAACCACACTTCTCCTCCTGCAGCCGAGGTCCGACAATCAGCCGAACTCTCCTCTTCAGCACCCTGGCATAGGTTTTTCTCCGAGGAGGCTGAGAAGTGTGATTCCCCCTGATGGTTGGAACACACCCTTCCTATGGAGGGGAACCACCACCCCAGTCTGCCAATCCAGGGGACTGTCCCCGACCTCCATGCAATGTTGAAGCATATGACGTGTCAAACTGCATGACAGCCCGACAACATACTCCAGAGCTTTACGATACTCCAGGGACGGATCTCGCTCAACCCCGGGCCTTGCCACCGTGGAGAGTTTTGACCACCTGGGTGACTTCAGAGCCTGGGTGATGAGAACGAATCCAGCCCCAAGCACCCCGTTCTCTTTCTTCTTTCTTCTTCTTTCTTCCCCACACGAAGGCGTGTCTATCCGGGTTGAGGAGATCCTCAAAGTATTCCTTCCACCGCCCAACAATATCCTCCTTCAACGTCAGCAGCTCCCCACTCCCCACTGAAAACAGTGTTAGCGAGTGCACCGCTTTCCTCCTCCGAAGAGTTTTGACGGGTTTGCCAGAACCGCTTTAGGCCAACCCGATAGTCTTTTCCTCGCGGGCTCTCCTCAACTCCCTCCCAGGCCCTCGATTTTTGCTCTCTTGCAACGCATTTCGCCGCGACACGCAACGGCTCCTCACACGGTGCCTGCTTGCTGCTTCAGGAGTCCCAATAAGCCAGCCAAGCTCGAGCAAGACCTCCTTCTTCACAGCTTGACAGCATTCCCTTACTATCGGGTGTCCAGCACCAGGTTCGAGGGTTGCTGCCCACCACGACAGGCACTGCAAACCTTACAGCCACAGCTACGGGCAGCCGCATTGACAATATAGGCAGAGAACACAGCCCATTTCTCCTCGACTCCATGTCACCAACCCTCCCTCCGGAACCTGAGAGAAGCTTCCTCCCAGAGGTGTGTGGGGAGTTGAGCACACCCCTGAATCAATACCTCTTTTCAGTGTCTTAAAACCCTGAGATAACCTCATCTGGGGTTTTAAACAGCAAAATGTCAGAAAATTGTGTCTTGTTCACTTCAGGATGGAGATTTCCTGCATCAGGTAGAGGAGTCCAAATATCTTGGGCCCCTGTTCAGGAGTTTGGGGAGAATGGAGCCGGAGATCAGTAGATGAATGAAAGAGACCGGTGCAGTGCCAGCTTTATAGCAGCAGCTGCACTGATCTCTTGTTGGAGAGAAATAGCTGAGTGAACAGGAGAAGCTCTTGATTCACCGGTAGGTCTACATTCCCTCACCTATGCTCATGAAACCTGGATCGTGACCTAAAGACCAAGATCCTGTATACAAGGGACTATAACGAGCGTTCTCCACAAGTTCAGCTCTCCCTTAGGAATAGAAGATAGGGTAAAGGCCTAAGTCATTCTGGAGAGGCTCGGAGTAAAGCGGCTTCTCCTCCACATCAAGAGGAGTCAGCTAAGATGCCTCCACTTCATACCTACTTCTAGATACTGTTGAGTGCATTCCATCCTTCCAAACAGCAGCCAGCTACTTCTACAATCATCCCATTACATTTACTATATACATAGTAAAATAAAGAAATATTTTTTGTAGAACTTGTAAATTTCCAAAATCTTAATCATGCAAAAATGTAAATAAGTCAGT
>JAGKQL010000007.1:4452474-4467730 GCA_018398635.1 Cyprinodon brontotheroides | reverse complement strand
CCGGGTCCTGGGTTTGATTCCCGGGCCAAGGGTCTTCATGCATGGGGAGAATATACAAACTCCATGCATGAGTGGGTTTTTTACTCCAGCTTCCTCCCGGGAGTCCAAAAACATGAGTGACTAACTTGACGTTTCCTAAACTGGCTCCTTTGAGAATTGTCTGTACATGACTGATGTCATGCAACACCATGACAAGGTCAGTCTCTGTACTGTGGTGAACATGGACATCCTGACTGGGAAGACAGTGAAACAGACAGTGGTCCATTGTTGGGAAGAAGGTATTTATCTGTTGAAGCACATTTTTTTAAATAACCTAATAATAATAATAATAATACCAAATACTGGTGAGATGCAATTGTCAAGGCTCAGAAAATAGGAACCAGAATTCAGGCAGACAGAAAAGGTTTATTTAAAAGTGAAACATTTTATTGTCTGCTCAGGATTGCACGGCTCATCAAGCAGGGACCGGCTTGCTAAATTCTTGGTAGAGATAAATACTCAGATTAGTGACCAGTAGACTCAGATGGGGAACAATAACGAGCATGTGAGTCACTAACCTGGTTCTTAGTTCTGTCTGTGCCCAGAAGAAGGAGTGGGATTCAGTCGGATGATTTCTCCACAGACTACGGCGGGAGCCTCCTAGTGTCCCAGGAATGAGGCAAGCAGACTGACGAGCAGAAGCCATCAGATGCAGAAGAGCAGAAGAGTCCAGAAGCAGAATCCTGAGCAGGTGACAAAGTCGATGTCCAGATCAGAATATCACAGAGGTACCAAAGGGAAATCCAAGCTGGGGTCAGGGGACAAGAACAGGAAGAAACAGACCGGAACATGGGCAAGCCAAAACTCAGGAATCCAAAGGCAGAAACAGGTCAGGATCAGGCCGTCAAAACACAACAAGGTACGCTCGAGAGCTCTCACAGTTGGCTTGAATAATTTGGTACTGATGGCTGGAAACAAGCAGCATAAATAGGAGCTGGAACAGGTGGATCAGATGAGGGCAGATGAAAAATGGGCGGAGCCAAACAGGTGGGAGAAATGAACTAATATTCCAGTCATCAGTGCCAAGATCATGACAGAAATTGTGAATTTGGCTTTTAGCAAAAGGAACAACTTCCTTCTGGTTCCATGTTTTTTTGCATCAGTAGAATATGCCGGTGGTAATGTGATGGTCTGGGCTATTCTTCTATGTCAGAACCTGGAGGACATCTTGTGAGAAAAGGAAACCATGAGAATGTCTGGCTATCTGTTTGTGATCTCAAGCTGAAACAAACCTGGGTTTTGCGGCATGGGAGTGAACCAAAACACAGCAGCAGGTCCATCTCTCATTGGCAGAGTAAATATTTTCCAGTTATCCAGTCAAAGAGGTTGTTAATGCTTGCAAAACCTCCAAATTGGGCTGAATTAAAACAATTTTGCAAAGATGAGTCAAAACTCCTCCATATTGCTGTTTAAGACTCTTTGCAATTTATTGCAGATGCTTTACTGCAGTATTTGCTTCTAAGGGTGGCCCAAATTTTCAAGATTGTGTAGGTTTAGATTTTCTCTTATCCTTAATAATAAAATCATTTATTTAAAAACTGGGTTTATTTAGAGAACTTTGGTTCTTTTCGAATCAAAGTTGTTTCATAACTTTATCATTACTACTACTTCTACACTACTACTACAGTACTACTTCAGCAGTGGATTAATCCTATTTTATGTCGTAGAATGATAAAATGGTTGAGAAATGTGGACAACCTAAAGTCCCTCTGATTTTATTTCCTAATTACAACAGATACATTTTCAATAATTGTTTCTGTTTTTTAGCAAAATGTATTTTTATTTCTGTCCTGATGCGTTGACACTGATTCCTTTCACAAATCTCTGTATTTTGTCTCTAGCTGCTTTAAATATTACACACAAAATCTTTGCCAAATCCTCTGGCAACCATCTTAATGAAGTCTGATATCAAATTCATGTTCCTCCAGACGTAATCTCAATGTGTCTTTTTTCTTCTACTTAATATTGAACAAAATAATTATAACAGCAATAACTTTATTGGTAAGTTTATTAGTGCAACGATAGAATGTTGTGGCTTTGCAAAGCAACGGTATGACGTAAAACAGTGACACCACATCTGTCCACTCAGTCCTTCTCGCTCTCCGTACGCACATTATCAATCATCCTGCAGACAGTCTGAACCTCAGAGTACCCCAGAGATGAAGCAGGGGTTGAGATGGGTGGGGGTGTTGATGGTCAGCAGTTTGAATTGCAAATCTGCTGCCTTCTGTTGGCGTCCACGCCATAGCAGGCCCCTTCCTTGTCTGTATTCATGTGTTAATGAGGAGCGAACACAGACAGATCGAGCTGGGCCTGGCGGGGGTGAGGGAAGGGTGAGGTTTGGGTGAGGAGGCCTACTGACAGCTGAGGCTTCAGTATAGTTTTGGAAAATAATAAAGACATGATGATTTCATTTTTGTTTTTGCTGGAACCAATCTCAGAGGGAGGCAAAGGGATTCAAGGATTGGTATTTATATCCATGAAAAAGTGAATTGTCCCAGAAGAACCACGCCATTTTTGTATGTCGTGTCGTATTTGTTAAGCTACAGTGGGATAGGTTTAAAGAAAGGTGTTTTACATTTTCACCAACCTGCTCTCATTTCAGTTATTTCCTCACCATCATAAGAGCAAACACTTCAGTTTCTAATCCTTAACGTATTCTGGATAGATTTTTTTTTTAAGTATTTTGACCTCAAACTAAAACCAAGGTGTATTTAACAAGTTACACGTCATTTGATGGCTGGACATTTTTGGATAAACCTGAAATCCACCAAGAAAAAAAAAAGTAAATGTACATTAGAGCTACTCTGCCTGCACCAGCTATAGAGCGGCCAAGGTCACACATGATCAGATGACAATGACCAACATGGCAGATTAGCTATAGAAGCAGGATTGGTGGTGGTGGTGGGGATTAGGGAGTGAATTGATTATGATTGGATGGCAGGTCCAAGAGATCTCTGGTCTGCTTCCATATGAAAAAATAAAGAGCTGAAATTAACACATACCATGATAGCAAGCAGAGAGAATCCTCTTAAAGATTACATCCATCACATGTTACGCCTATAAAACCACATAGAAAGGGGGACAAAAGAAAAGGGCTATATCGTATTGTCTGTAGCAGATTATGAGGCGTCCTATTATGTTTCATAGTTTCATACTCTGTTATGTTGGGGTGGTTGAATAAAGCCTTTCCTTTTACCCAGCATACATTTTTTTCTGCATAAACTCTTAATTTCTTTATTTTTTATAATGGGATTAGATGTGATAGATATACATGGAAACATTATTTTGAAAGAAGTATATAATTATTTGTTCTGATTTTTTTTCATTTAACAAAAACTTAGGACTTCAGCTTCAGTCTGAAGCTATTCACAAGTTGACTTCCAGCATAGCACTTTCTTTAGCGCCATCCAACTTCCAATGGACATCGTTCGCTTTAGATATGGTGTTTTTTTTCAGAGCAGAATAGAATTTTAGTTTTTTCTGCAATGATGATTTGCTAAGACACCTCCAAAAGCACAAAGATAGACCAGGTTTTCATTGATGGACTGCTTCATTTAATGTGGGATTGAACAAAAAACCAAAGTCTAACAAGAACTTAATGATCATGTCACAAAGGCATAGAAAATAGATAGTTTGGTATTTGCATTGTTCTTTGCATGCAGGCCAAAAAGCTGCAAGTCGGTTTAATCAAACTGGAGTACCTTCTTTCTTATATTTTAACTGTTCCCTACATGGTTTGTGGCAAGCTGGTAAAATGTTGTTTTTTTATAGCTTTCTTCAATTCACTCTTCTATATAGGTCAGATTTTTGGATAAAAAAAAGAAATGGATGTTTTCCACATATATCCCCACCTGAGCTGTAGATCTTCTAGTGGCCTCTCTGATTATAGCTCCACATTCCAAGCCAGTCACTTTACAAGGAGAGATTAGGTAGCAAGGGTTTGAAGCTGTACCAAACTATTTCCATTCTGAATGAAGAACTAAAGAGTGCGCCATCATATGTTCAAAGCTTTGAATATTAGTGTTGAACCTCACCCTGGTTTAATATCTCCACAACTTTATCTTTGACCCATCAACTTTGTTCCTTGATCTACATGATGCTGCTCGTTTCCTACTGTTTTCTGATAAGTCTTCACTCAATAAACTGTTGTATTTTATTCCTAAAGGAAATTAAGTGTTATGAAAAATTTTGCTCAGTACTTTTGAGAGATACATGCAGAAATTAAGCTAAAACAGCAGAAATTCAGCAACTGCTGTCTTATAGTCCATCTCTGCACTCAAGTTCACAAATGCACACATTAATGCACAAATGAACATAGGGGCACACGTGCATCTATATGCCCTCATACACACACCCTCTCCATCTGTCTGTTTTCCCCCCCACTGCCTTTGCAACGGCTCTATCTGCAAAGCAATGTGTTAGGCTTCAAGGAGCATGCATGCATTCAACACCTATTTTATCTTTGATGTGTTTGTTTCCTGCACTTAAACCTTTCAAAATATAAACAGACTGTTAAATGAAGTCCACATGTGTGCACCAACCAAGGCAATATTAAATCCACAAGAAAGTTTAATAAACAGGAATTCTGCACCTATATGGACCATTCAAATGGGAATGTCGCCATCTGCTGGCCTTTTATGTGGATTACATAAAACAGGGGGAAACTGCTGAGGTGAAATCAAAGCTACAGTTTGTGATAATGAAGGGAATTACTGACAGAAATGTAATACACAATAATATAATTTATCATCATCTACGAACTGAAAGTCTCAATCTTAATGTTTGCATTGCCTTAGAAAGTGCTATTTATGATTACATGAGAGGGGGTTGAGCATTTATGGAGGCAAACATCTTTGAGCTTCAAAGAGAGTATATACCGGTAAAACAAAATTTTGTTCAGTACAGCTCTTAAGACATTTCCATTCTTTAAACGACAGACAAACCAGAGTGTGCTGCTGTATGTTCATACAGCACCAAGTTAGGTAAAAAATCTATATCCGAATAAACTGCTATTTGCAAAATTCTCTATGTAAACTAGGCTTACACTGGCCATGACTGCCAACTGGCTGGGCCAGAAGATGAACAATCTCAAGTGCTGGTTGTTGCGTTTTTGATTATTATTATTTTTTTTTTCTTCTGTGCAGACCTGCAACTTTCTCCAGCACTTGTTCCATGTTTATTTTGGTCAGAGTGGCCAAAACAGGGGGAAGAATCACCCAGACAACAGTTGTAAGGTGAGATGCGTTCCTGAGCTCAGGCAGGAGCAGCAGGGAATCAGTGTGAGAACAGTGGCTGAGAGAGCTCCAGAACCAGGATGAGGCCCCCAGCCATGCACCCCTCAGGAGCCCAGGGGCCACAGCTTGCTTAGGAATAGAGCTTAGAAGCATATTGGTAGATCGGAGAAGCCTCCCAGGCAAACAAAGCTCTTAAGGCCCAGGAAAGGCTACGGCTGGCCTGGGCAAGCTATTGGGGCTAACTGCTGAGGATTGTAGAAGGAAAGCGGAAGATTTTATAAGTCCATCGAGCAGAGAGATTGCTGAAGGTGAGGTAGAGAGGCTGCTCTTGACCGTGAGGAGGACAGCAGGACACCAGAAAAGTCAACCAGGGAGACAGAGCAAGAAGAGACAGCAGCGAGCCGAGGCTAGCCTCTAGAGGCTAACTGCTTTAGGTGAAAGAGAACCACTGAGGATCAGAGGAGTCTGTAGGCAGACAGAGCAGGGGAGCGGGCTGAGAGAAGGCAGCAGCTGCCCAATGTCTGGAGGTAGGATGATAAACTGTCCTTCTAGGGCTAAAATAAAACAACTTTTTAAAAAGCCACGTACTAAACCTCTTATGAGCATTCCTTGCTTTATTCGTTGTCAATATAATTTTTTCTATCTTCCTTTTGGATTACAGTGATCAGAACAAGATACTTTCTAAACTCTATATATTATATATTAGGGTGACCATATTTTCATTTTGAAAAACCAGGACACCTTGGAGCGAGGGGGCGGCGGCGGGGGATCTCTGTTCCCATGCATAGGCCTACGTAATCCTACAATAACATGATATTTACAGTTGATTTATTAAAAATGCTTTTCAGTAAAAGTCAACAGCAATAACAAATGATAATTTTATTCAAAATGTATTTATTAAAATGCTTAACAATTACTGTAATGAATGAATAATGCACAATGAAAGAAATAATGTCTCTAAACATCCTCACTTAACAATAAAGTTAACAATAACTCTCAACTCCAACATGCTAGGTACAGTACTCGGCCTCCAGCCGTGAGCAAATAATGTGTCTGTTCTTAAGCGGATTTATTTAGCAAATAAACAAATGAGCTAATTAACAAAAAATACCTCTTTTGTAGCAANCTCTATTGTTGTCCTGTCAATATAAACCTAAAATGGCCTCCGTATGAAGGTGAAACCTTGTGCTCAGTGAGGTCTGCGAGGTGTTACTTCCTTTCAGTGCTTTGCTCTCTGTGCGTCATTCTTGCATGCATGGTGGTTCACACTCTAACTTTGTGTAGTTATTGGGGTTGCAGCAGCAGAGGGCAGTTTTTCCAAATGCATAAAGCGATAAACATTTGAATATGCCACCCTGTTGAAACATTTATCAGGCATTTTCTCACCAACAAACCACAGAACCTTAACCTACTATTAGTTGCTGATGATGCGATATGGGATAAACATGTTTACCGGTTTAAGTATACAAACTATGTGGTCTCTATGGGTGTTTCTTGAATAAATATATAAAACTAAACCACAGAGCTACATTCTGAAGGTTTTTCCCTTCAGAATATCCCAACTTTCTCAATGACCGAAAAGTTTCTTTTTAGACTACCTGTTCACAACTTGAAGGATGCTCTTCAAATTACATGGTATTATTTCATATATTAGATACATTCCTTCCTTGTTTTATTGTAACCAGTCACAGTCCAATGCGACAGTTTCTACTAGCAGCTACCTATATACTTACACAGCCCCATCTGGCCTAGTCCTACTGAATCATGCATGCGAACAGACTTCACATGATGGTTTTACCTACAAACCACAAACAGCAGAGTTTAAATAGCTCACTCAGTCAGAGAGCAGCAGGCCATTTGTGCCACAGGCTGATAGCAACACTGCTACTAAAACAGTAACTTATAAGCTCCCCTTATAAGACACTTTTTTTTGTAGGTTTTCAGCTGTTTTATTTTTTATGCATGTTTTATGCAAAAATATACAGGAATGTTTTGTACACAAGTTACATATGTATTCTAATCTTACTGTGTGTAATTAGCACTTTTCTATCCATATTTCTCTAAGCTGCTTGTAGACCTGGGTTTACAGATTATTGGATGACAGAGTATTTTGTATTGGGTTTTTTTTTCAGCTTCACAAAGGGCATAGATACAACAGGGATATGCATAAATAAACACAATACGTTTTGACTTTAATTTCACACTGTTGGGAAAAGAGCCACAATACTTTTTAAAATAAATATCAGTCTTTGCAGACATCACATTTCAAATTAATTTCACTAAAGTCTGGAACAGACAACTTTGTACTGGGTGGACCTCTTTGTTATCCTGAAATAAGCTTAAAAATCTTACCTTTAGCATAAAACAAGAGCAGACCTGTAATAAACTGACTTTAGTGACTTTAAAACGGAGTTGTTCTTCTTAAATTGAAAAACATTGCAACCCTGTACTCTGCTGAGAATACTGCAAATGATTATCTTGCCAAGTATTTACTGAAAAGTTTAAATGGGGTTAACATCTCAATTCACCACAAGAGGGAGTCTCAACTCTTAATTGCACTATCCTGCTGTTACTCAGTGTGTTTCTTTTTTTTTTTAATCAATTGCTGTTTAAATCTAAGCTGTTCATCCATGAAATGATTACATGATAAAGGCAGAAAAGAAGCACAACCCATCCGTACATCATGTTATAAAACTTCTACTATAGTGTGAATGTTTTCCATTTATATACATTAAGTATTATAAAATATATAAAAGAGATATAAACATCTGAAAAATAAGCATGCTATATTGTTAGTGTAGCTGATGAAGAGATAAAACCCGCCAATTTTAAACAACATTTCTGCAATATTTAATGTTATTTCTTGTGAGGCTAAGATGGCTGATGGTTGCAGTAGCACCACCTGCTGGCCATAAATAATAACTTCTATCCAAAAGTGCTATTTTATTTTATTTATCTTTTTCTGATCCCTTCAGTACTTCTGCCTCTCTGCTTGCTGAGAATCACCTCTCCCTTTGTCCCCACTTGCTTGCTTATGTTCTTCTTACTTTTACCTTCTCTTACCCAAAGCTACAAAATGTGGAGAACCTAAACTTTTCAAGGATTTTCTTGCTGGACTACTTTTAAACATTTTCATGTTACATCCAAGAGAAGGACCAGTCCCTGTCAGCACAAGATGCCACCCTTCACCACAAGGACTTGGACATAAAGTACATCTCCAGAAAATAGCTGTCATGGAAAGGAAAAGTAACTGTCTCCAAGTGAATGTGGCGGCAAATCCTGGTATTGGGAAGTGATACTCTATGACTGTATGACTGTTTTTTCTTAGAAAACTTTGAATCAATTTGACTGTATGATCTGGTGAACTGTAAAGTGCCTTGAGATGACATGTTTTGTGAACTGGAGCTATAGAAATGAACTGAATTGAATTGAATGACCCTGCCAGTGTCTTAAAACCCTGAGATAGCCTCATCAGGGATTTTAAACAGCAACATGTCAAAAAATGGTGGCTTGTTCACTTCAGGTTCGAGATTTCCTGCATCAAGTAAAGGAGTCCAAATATCTTGGGGTCCTTTTCAGGAGTTAGGGGAGAATGGAGTTGGAGATCAGTAGATGAATCGGTGCAGCTACTGCTATAAAGTGGGCGCTGCACCAGTCTCTTGTTGGGAAGAAATAGCTGAGTGAAAAGGAGAAGCTCTTGATTCACCGGTAGGTCTACATTCCCTCACCTATGTTTATTAAATCTGGATCGTGACCTAAAGAACAAGATCCTGTGTACAAGGGACTATAACGAGCGTTCTCTGCAGGTTGGATTCTCCTTTATGAATAGAAGATAGGGTAAAGATCTCAGTCATTCTGGAGAGGCTCGGAGTAAAGCGGCTTCTCCTCCACATCAAGACGAGTCGTCTAAGAAGCCTCCACTTCATACCTACTTCTAGATACTATAGAGTGCATTCCATCCTTGCAAACAGCAGCCAGCACTTCTACAATCATCCCATTACATTTACTATGTACATAGTAAAATAAAGAAATATTTTTGTAGAACTTGCAAAAATGTATATAAGTCAGTTAGAATTTAACTATTGTATTTTATTCTATGGTATTTACAGGTTAATCTGTAAGTAGTTGATTTGTAAAGTTTTCTTATTCTAATATGTTTCTTTGCTTCATGAGCTCTTATTTCCTCCTGATATCTTAAAATCTTACAAAAGACCTAATGTGAAAAGTGGCTTAGTGGTTGGAAATATGGGTTAATTTTGTTGCTTGCTAACTATGCACCAATGCAAGAACAGCAGCAGCAGCAGCAGTGGTCTGCTGTTACTGTGGTCGAAACAACCATGTGTCATATTTCAACTAGCTTGTGTCAAACCAGCTGCTGAGAAAAACTTACAAAAAGCACCATTAGATTAGATTAGGTCCATTTATTAGTCAATCTTTGAGAAGTGATATGTTTGAAAGAATTTGCTAATAAAAAATGTTTTATATTAAATTAACAAAGATGAACACAACTACAATTCTATATATGTTAGGTACAATATAGATTTCTGAAAGAAATTTCTATGTTTTCATTGTGTTAAATCAAATAAAACAACTCAGATACGGATGACAATTAGTAACACTATAAAAGCACAATAAACGTCTCTTTTGCTATATTTGCTTTTTAAGAGTAAAACATCCTCCACTCAGAATAAAGGTTGGATAAATTATAAGCCACTAACTTCAGTATAAGCAAGGACCCAGTACTTTCAGAAACACAATAAAGAAGTCAAAACCAATATGGTGGAAAAAAACAGAACTTAACTTTTACTCTGGCTATATCCTCTGTATGTACTTAATAGATTCACTCTTTGGACTTAAAGTTAAGCACAAACAGCTGTTTTTGAGAACAATGCTTTGAACACTGCAAAACTTGAAATTTGTCCTTCTGAATACCTCAGAACAGCTCCTCACTCCTTTGTCCAGCTCCTATCCCTTCAACTCTCATAAGGTTAACAGTAAGAACACTACCCTGGGTAAGAAATGAGCTCTAGGCTGCTGTGTTGAATCCAGACAGCCTTCAGTCTTTCAGACATCTTTCCATCCAGCAGACGGCTTAAGCTCTACATTATAGGAGCCAAAACATTAGAAGGTGTTATCAGAAAAAAGGTCAACAAGAATCAGATCACGGCCTGTACCGATTAATTCTTGCAGATCGGATACAGTCTTTGCCAATGCTATGTCTGTTCTGGTCAGACAGGCAACTCCACACAAAACAAGTTCCAGACAAACTGGAACAAACAGAGGGATAATGAGTAATCTTGAACCTAAAGTAGTCTGGCACACTTTCCAAAATGTTTCACACTGGAAAGCAGCTTCCCAAGCATCAGTAAAATCAGCCTCAAGGTGAGCCTCGTCTAGCGGATTTTCAGTCTGAGTGAATACTTTTGTGCTATATAGGAAAAACAACATAAAAAACAAGCTCACAGTCAGGTCTCAAAATAAGATAAAAGTGGAAATGATGGGAAAATGTTTTTTTTTTCAACACAAAGGGGTGTACCTTTTCATGTGTCACAGTGAGTACAAGTCATGAAAAGGTCTATTCTTGTTTAGTCTTTAGGTGATCTGTGCATATATATCCTGTCACACAAAGAATTGTGGATAAGAACGTTTTGAGGTCCCTCTACAAACTGAACTGGTGATAAGAGGCATCCTGCTTCCCCTAGCACCTTCCTTACTGTCATGGCGACTGCTGGCTGATTCACATCTGCTTTGTCTAAAGTGTCCTTACCCATTTGTAATTGTTTGTAAGTAGCCCAGGTTCTAGTCCATGCTTAACTCTGGCACCTCTAAACTGAGAACCACTTAAGTCGGCACCAATTTTTAAAAACTTTTTTTGAGCTCCATTTCTAAAGTTCCCAGGTTCATATTTAAACTGCAATGTTTAAAGATAAATGTTAACATTAATAAAAAGTCAAATAAGCATTGAAACAACAAGAACTCACAGTCTCCTGTTCAGTTTATTAGAACAATGCTTTCACAATCTATGCCTACTATTTAAGACAATATTAACAATTTCCAGTCCTCTGTGATCTTCCACAACAACTCATTATGTAACAAGGATCAATTAATTTTCAAGTGTGTTTATAATGACACATTAATATCACCAGGAAACCAATAGTTTTCCAGGTAGTGGAAACCAATCAAACAAATCTGGATCTTTCAGTACTTCTTAAAACCTGACTCCAGCCCAAGTTCCAGCTAAGCTGTAGAACTGATTTGCTTAATTCTCCTTTTTGTAAACTAAATTTAATATTTCTGAAAAGAACACATTAATTAAGTCAAATCTTCCCCCTTAAGTTTCACTGTGGAGTAAACAACGTCTTGATTACCAGAATCTTTTGTGGAGGAAAGGTCTGCAGTGCTGTAGGTCACAGTGCAACTGACCTAAAAAAAGGAAACAGAACAACATTTACCAAGGGTGGTGTTCAAGAGTGTGGGCAATCTTAAACTCTTTAACACTAAGTCAGAATTACACACTGCCCCTTCTTGTTCAAATTCAACATGAAAGATTTAGATTAAACTTAAAGCAAATATCTAATTCAGACAGGTTTTCTGATTAAGGGTGTGTTGAGATAATACTTTGTTTAGTCCTTGTGCAGTAAAGACAAGAGACAAAGCTTTGTGTCTGTTAAATTGCTAAGCAACAGACAGCGGATCACATATGATTTTGTTAGAACATTTAGAACTAAGGTGGCTTATAGGTCCAGAGGGACTTTTGCTTTCTGCATTTCTGAGGTTGCCAGTGTGTATTTATATCAGAAACAGACCACACCAGAGTTTGTTTGAAGCAGTTGAGATACAATCTGTCTACCAGTAAAAAAAGTAACCACTCACATTATTTTGTGTTACGTTGTCTGTTCTGTGGCAAACTGAAGCATAGCAAACTTCCCCTGCAAGATCAGTCTGCACACAAAAAAGTCATATCACAAAGCTAACACACAGACAGACTTGAATGCAGTTGTGTTAGGAAGGGCATCTAGTGTAAAATGGTTGCCCAGTTTCTAAGTGAGTCAAATAAGAGATCTATACAGACAGAGCGAGAGAGTACAATTTTAAATATAATTAAATGCATGCATGCGCTTAAAATAATTTATCATAGACATTTTTTTATATTTTATAGATGATGCAATCTTCTAGATTTCCTTTGATACTATAGAAAACTTTTAACAAATCTGTTTGTATACTCTTAAACGACTTTAAAGTTCCATAAGATGACATTTGATGCAAATTGACTCTATTTAATTGAACTAAAATAAAATGGTGGTTGTCTGTCACACATATGTAAAGCAATGATGAATTTAACACTGTGGTCAAGTTTTGAACTGGTCTAACTGGGCTTTTACCATATCCTCTCTGGGTACTTGACACAAAACGGTCTCTTCAGGCTGTCTCATCAAGTTTGGTTCCTGCCAGAAATACAGAAAAAGCAGCATCAGAGCTTGGTCAATTTCATGTTTTATGTACATGTATTGATGAAGTTACATCACACATCTAATATTTCATTTTAGATGTGTGATATCAAAAAATAGATATCAAAAAACTTAGTTTATTTAAACCCACCGTGTCCCCTTTACTCCTACTGATACATCCTGAAAAAGCAATGGGATTGAATTTAGCTTTCATAGTGTAATGAAAGAGTTTCAGTACTTTTTATCAATCATTTCTAATGCAGAAAACAATAATCATCATACCAACAATCAAAAGCCATAAACATAAAATGAATATAGTTTTTCACTTGAAATCAAGTTACAACCAGATAAACATTTATGCAAAAGCTTCATTTTTGATGGTTCTGACCTTTAGTTTTCTTCCATTTGATGAAGATCACAATGAATATTAAGATGCTTGTTGAAGCCACAGAAACAACAATTGGCCACCAGTGCAAACCTGGAAAACATAATTAAACATTAAACATTCATTCATCCTTCCTTAATTTTGAGTTGGATGTCTTGGATGTGAAGATGGCTCTGCCTCTGCCTCCTATATTGTATTCAGGTGATCTGATATCTACACTGGATGCATTTGATGATACTTGCAGGCATCTTTTTCTATATAGTCTAGGGCGGAAACCAAGATGATTGAACACAAAGTTAAAAAGCTGCTATACTCCTGCTATATTGCATTGGGAGAAGAAGAGAGGTGCATATAATGCCTATTTGATGTAGAAAAAAGCGACGTTATGACCATGCTACTGACAAATGTAGTTAAGGTAGTAATACTACTTTTGTAACTGCTCTACTACCCATCACTGCCAACAACACAATCAGACAAACACTGGTTCATCCTAAAGAAAGAACACCCAAGCTGAGCAGCCTTGTTTATGTGATTCAGTGCACTGAGGACTGTACAGCCGGCTATATTGGAGAAACCAAACAACTACACAACTGCAATGCACAGTATAGGAGACCTAGTAACTCTGGCCAGGATTCAGCTTTAAACTTGCACCTCAAGAACAAAGAACACACATTTGAAGATCAAAATATTCAGATTTTGAACACAGAGGGTGGAACTCATTCAAAAGAAATTAAATAACATCTCTAATTATTATTTATAGGCCAATCCTATAGCCCATGGAGACCTAATGACTCCAACAATACAGAAGAACAAGGGGTGGTTATTTGATTTGCATCTGACTTGGAATAATCTTAGTAGGATGGTTAAACACTGCTTAAATACATCACCACTCTAATTCATTTTTCCAATTCAGTTTTTTTTTTTTATATAGCGCCAAATTTCAAACACATGTCATCTCAAGGCACTTAGAGACAATTCATCCAGATCGCCACAGTCGAAATTAAATTAAAAAAGCTTACTATCTATAAAAAAACAAGTTCATTGCATAGACTTGAAAGGCAATCCCTTACAGCAAACACGCTTATAGGAGCAATGGAAGGAGAAAAAAACTCCATATTAAGAGGAAGAAGCTCCAGATTGAGAACCAGGCTCAGTGTGAGGCGGCCCGTCCAGATGGAGGAGAGAGAAGCAGACATAGAGAAGAAGTAGAAATACAAAGGGAACTTTGTGGCAAGCTCCAGGTTGCCCCATCCAGGGAAACACACAGCCAGGCAGACAAGCTCCAGGCCAGCTCCCAGCGTCTAATATTATTTTTCTAAGGATGGTGTCACAGCCAATCAGGGAACAGAGCAGATAAAGCTGCTATGAGAAAAGCAGAAGAGAGCATAATGTTAGTGATGATCTCACAAATTCTGCAGAGATAAGGAGAATAGATAGAATGAAGCAGAATGGTGAAAAAGCAGTCCCCGATGTCCTCCAGCGGTCTAAGCCTATAGCAGCATAACTATAGAGATAGCTCAGGATAGCCACTTTAACTATAAGCTTTATCAGAGAGGAAAGTTGTAAGCCTACAGTTAAGAGTAGACAGGGTGTCTGCCTCACGGACTAAAACTGGTAGTTGGTTCCCTGCATTCATTGCACAACTCCAAAAAGACACCCTTTTAGCTTTTCACCCTCCTCTGAAATAACATGGTCCAAACAACAAACTTATTTCTGCACCCCCTAAAATTTGTATAACTAGTTTATACTTTCCTCTGCTTTACATTTTAGCAGATATTGTTTTATCCTTGGCCTGTATTAGGAACTATTTCTACTAAATCTACACTCACCGGCCACTTTATTAGGTACACCTGTCCAACTACTCGTTAATACTTAATTTCTAAGCAGCCAATCACATGGCGGCAACTCAGTGCATTTGTGTATGTAGACATGGTCAAGACAATCTCCTGCAGTTCAAACCGAGCATCAGTATAGGGAAGAAAGGTGATTTGAGTGACTTTGAACATGGCACGATTGTTGGTGCCAGAAGGGCTGGTCTGAGTATTTCAGAAACTGCTGATCTACTGGGATTTTCACGCACAACCATCTCTAGGGTTTACAGAGAATGGTCCGAAAAAGAAAAAACATCCAGTGAGCGGCAGTTCTGT
>JAGKQL010000007.1:4400939-4442389 GCA_018398635.1 Cyprinodon brontotheroides | reverse complement strand
TGGTCTATTATTCACAGTGAGTATTTATCTCCTATCATTTGTCAGAAAAAACAGTAAAGCTGTTTTCTTCTTTATTTAAATTATTCTTATCTGGGACAGCCACTTTGTATCTGTTAATTAATCTACTTTTCTCCCACATATGTAAGGCTTCAATGATTCTCATGTTAACAATGAAAAAAATACATTATTTCATTTGTCTTCAGATGTTCTTTCCTTTATTTTTCTTGGCAGTTCAACAATATCTGCATTTGACAGCCAGAGTTGGTGATGAAGTCACTTTGCCTTGTGAAAATATTAATCACGACTGTAAAACCATCACCTGGTTGTTCACTAATAAGAACCAAACAGTAACACTGTTTGAAACTGGACAGATTCACCAAGATAAAGCAGCTAAATCAGACAGACTGAGTGTTACAGCAGACTGTTCTCTGGTTATAAAAAAGGTCTCAGTGGAGGATGCTGGTCTTTATACCTGCAGACAGTTTATAAATGGACAACAAGGATCAGACTTTAAGATTAATCTGTCTGTTAATCTCAGTGAGTATAAAAAATTTTCATGTTTGCCCAAAAAAAGCTATTTAACCACATTTTGAAACATAACTACAAAATGGTAAAACTATTTATTATCTTTTTTGTCTGAAAACTTTTATCTACTTTAGAGGCTGAACAACGACAGAAAGATAAAATCGACTTTATATGCTTTGTGAGGGAATATAGCTCCTGTAAACACACAGTAGAGTGGCTGTATGAGGATGTGGAGAAAAGGTTTTCCCACATAGAAAAATCAGAACGGTCCTGCTCTGCTAGTGTGATGTTTCCAACATCAATCCATGACTGGAAGTCAGACTTTCCTCCAATCTTAAAGTGTAAAGTGACAGATAGTCAGACTAAAGAAGAGAAGCTGTTTGACTTCAGGGTTCAGCCCACTGCTGGAAGAACAGGTGAGAGCATTTTCATTAACTCAGATTGGAAGTAATTTAAAGATATAAACTTAAAATTGTAACACCTTTCTATTTCCTTATGTAATTTAGAGCAGTTTAAGACTGCTTTATATTTACTGTATTTTTTCATATATAGATTCATCTTCAACAGTAAAAAAAATAATGACCAAAACACAGCCACATACCATCACATCGACAACAGCAGAATCAAACAAATGGACATCATCAATAATTAATTCATCAACAAATATCAACAATTCATCAGAAGCCAAAGGTAGTGACTGAATATCTTGAAGCTCAGAGCCTCAATATTAAGTTCTCTATTGCAGGTATGTTTCAGTGTTATTGTTAATCAATGACTGTGTGCAACTATTGATTCTTCTATCAGGGGGATTTGGCTGAACGTTATTCGTCCTGTGGGTTTGGCAGCCATGATAATAACTGTTGTGGTGGTCAACAGATGGAAGAAATCAGAAGGTGAAAACATATTTTCTTCATTGTAATTTTTTCTTTCCAGGATGGATTTCTTTTCTTAATTCATAGCTAATTATCATTTTATGATTGTTATTTAATCACAAATACATCAAAAAGTCATTGTGTTGATCAACAGAAAACATAAAGGAATAAAGATTTTTTCAGCATATCAAGTAAACCTACATTTTTTCTCTTTTTTTTCAAGTAAAAAAACTATATATGAAGAAACAAATTTTAATGAGTAAATCACTGAATTATATAATTTTACTACAACAAAAAATTCCTTTTTTCATCTATTAATTTAAGTGTTATAGTCCACAGTGGCATCACTGTTTAAAACCTGTTAATGTCAAAATATTACTTTACTGTTATTGGTATTTATTTTAACTTATGCTGCCAGTAATTTTCTTCTCAATACTGTAAACATTATTTCTAAAAAATTTCGTGCAGACATCACACCTGAGAGCTAAATGAATGGGTTATTCAACAGAGCAATGAGTTTGTGTAAGTCTAGCAGTCTGTTAAAAAATCTAAAAATAGATTTTATCATCCTAGTTCCTCCTCTATCAGTGATATAAAACATGCTTTTCTTTCCTAGAGATTTTTTTTTTCATTTACATGCAATACTCTGGTTTTAATTTACCTTATTGATCATTTAAAACTACAATAAGTATATCCATCCATCCATCCATCCATCCATCCATCCATCCATCCATCCATCCATCCATCCATCCATCCATCCATCCATCCATTTTCTGACACGCTTAATCCCAAGTGGGGTCATGAGGGGTGCTGGTGCCTATCTCCAGCTGTCTACGGGCGAGAGGCTGTGTCCACCCTGGACAGGTCGCCAGTCCATCGCAGGGCAACACAGAGACAACAAAATGTGTATATGTAAAGGAAAAAAGTCTAAAGCCTGAAAGTCTAAAGCTGTTAATTTTATCAGGATATTGGTTTAAGAACTATAACTGAACTTATAAAGGATATATAATTCTGTGATCGTGTGGTTGTGGGTTTGTGGACCAATGCGCAGAAAACCACAGCATAACAGCTTGATAAGGATTCTAGAGATTTATTAGCGAAATCAGACTGAAACACTGGAACAACACAGAGGAGCCACTAAGAAAAGGAGGGAAATGACAACTGAAGTAGAGGAAAACTTTGGTGCAGGTAGAAAGGGAAACACGGATGAACTGAATCTACTCATTACTGAGGATCTGAGTGAGGGAAAATGTCACAATATGGAGAAAATGGTGAAAAAACAAGAGAGAGTTCATCCAAAAATATAAGCATAATCACCAACTAAAGTAAAGACACACCGACTAGAAGCACTAAAAAAGAAAACAAGAAAAACAGACTAGAAAAAAACTAATAAAAAGGTAAACAAACCAAACTAGTATTAATAGAAGACTTCTAATAACAAAATAGCAGAATGCAGGATTTTTACAAAAAACATAAACAGTGAATTGTATTGTAAACATATTCATCTGTATTTTTTTTCTTCTGTTTTTATAGGTCCCTCTGAAACTTGAAGCATGTTAAGGATCAACCTAATTGTCTCACTGTGCTCTTTTATAGCTATTAATAAAGATATTTAGAAATAAAATGTTCCTGTTTTCTAGGAGTACAGGACTGCTGATAAGTAGCTTAAATTACATTTATCATGTTGAGACATCAAACAAAAGCATAAATCTCTTATAATTTCTACTTTGATTTGTTTCTTCCTACTGGTTTAAAGCAATATATTTACATTTTACAGTAAATATCTGATGTCAGTAGCAGGTGATGTCATTTTATCTGATAATCATTTGTACTTTCCTTTAATAGTTTCTCTTTGTTTTCTGTTTTGTGGAGAAATATTGAATAAATGCTAATAATTTTTAACATTCAGATTCATTCTTTCCTTTAATCCTGTAAACCTGATCAATGGTGCATAACTGAAAAAAATAACAATAAGAACAACAATTCAGTTTTCTAACAACCTGCCAATGGTTAGTGTTGCCATGCTGTGATGAGGTTCACAATAGATTCTTTCTGATGATTCTATGAAATTGAAAACAAACCTCCAGCTGTTATATTGAGAAAAAATGTAAATCATCTTCTTGTACCACAATTGGGAAATTTGTTTTCTGCATTTTGACCCATCCCCTTGGGAAGCAGTGGGCTGCCATTGTGTGGCGCCCGGGGAGCAATCATTAGTGCTTGAAGGAAAGTAAGGTGGCCAGAATAAATCTGCAGGGTCAACAAAACTATCTGAAAAAGGTCTCTAATTGTTAAATTCATTTGATTGAACTTCTTCTCAACAAAAGGCTTAATAATGAAATAAAAGAAGTAGAAACCACCAGAGCAACAGCTTCTGGTAGCTTTGTCTGCTGTGTGGAACTAACACCTCACTGACCACAGATATAAAAGCCAGATATAGATGTGTGCAGAAAGAGCAAATAATAAATGGCTGATGTGGAACAGAGAGTGAAGTCATTGTAAAGAAGTAACACCTTCCAACCCACAAACAGCAGCTCCTATATTCATCTGTTACCTCTATAGACTGACTCATTTGTGAAAGAATCTGCAAGAGAAACAGAGGAACCATGATCCCTTCTAGAGAGACACAAACATCTTTATTGCTGATTCTGATGCTTTACTTTACAGGTAAGATCATGACTGATGGTTTTAAAGAAACATTAAGCTGTTATATTATTGGCTAAAACTGAAAATTTGTGTTGACCAAAAAAACAACATGTTTATTGTAATTTAACAAACTTTTCTCTCTCAAAATGTCTCACATCTGAAAAAATAAATAGCAGAATATTTATTTTACTAATCATTTCTTCTTTTTCTCAAAAGCTTCTACTGATGCAGATCAGCGCTTGATGGTCAGAGTCGGTGATGAAGTTGCTTTGGCTTGTAGAAGTGATTTCTATATCAGGGATGACTGTAAAACCATCACCTGGTTGTTCACTTCTAAGAACCCAACAGTAACACTGTTTGAAACTGGACAGATTCACCAAAGATGCAGCAGCTAAATCACTGACAGAGCTCCTCTGTTGCAGGAGACTGCTTCTGCATGAGTTATAAAGAAGGTCTCTAGTGGCTGATGCTGGCCTTTATACCTCCACAGTCCTCCTGTCTCCCACCTTTAATATCAATCTGTCTGTTATTCACAGTGAGTATTTATCTTCTATCATTTTTCAGAACAAGCAGACTTTAAGTATTCTTATCTGGAACAGCCACTTTGTATCTGTAACTCAGTTTAGTTTTCATTCCACATAAATCACTTTAAAAGATTATCGCAGTCATAATGAAAAAGCTTACTTAAAGACATACTGGCTATCTTTAAATGTTCTTTACGGCCTTCCCTTTTGCAGTTCCTTAGCCAATAATAATATCACGCATTTGAAGAAGCCAGAGTTGAGTAAGTCCACTTTTGCCTTGTGAAAATAATATTATGCCGCTGACTGTAAAACCATGCCACGGTTGTTTCAAAATATAAAGTAAACAACGCACAACAAGGAAACTGGTTTTCTGAATTCACGCAAAGATGCAGCAGCCCAAATCAGCAGACAGACTGAGTGTTACAGCAGACTGTTCTCTGGTTATAAAGAAGGTCTCAGTGGAGGATGATGGTCTTTATACCTGCAGACAGTTTAACTCAACAGGACAACAAGGATCAGACTTTAAAAGTCTCCGGTCTGTTATTCACAGTGAGTATTTATCTCCTATCATTTGTCAGAACAAGCGGTAAAGCTGTTTCCTTCTTTACTTAAATCACTCTTTTTTGGGACAGCCACTTTGTATCTGTTAATCAATCTACTTTTCTTCCACATATGTCAGGCTTCAATGATTCTCCTTTTAAAAATGAAAAAGATGCACATTATTTTATTTGTCTTCTGATGTTATTTCCTTTGCCTTTTCTTGGCAGTTTCAACAACATCCTGCATTTGACAGCCAGAGTTAACCATGAAGTCCGCTGCCTTGTGAAAATATTAATCATGGCTATGAAACCATCCACCCTGGTTGTTCACTATGGGACAAAGCAGTTTTACTGTTTGAAACTGGACAGATTCACCGAGATGCAGGAGCTAAATCAGAGCAGAAAGACTGAGTCTAACAGCGGACTGTTCTCTGGTTATAAAGAGGTCTCAGGAGAGTGGATGCTGTGGTTTTACCCTAAAAAAATGATCTCACACAAAAAGGATTGAACTTTAATTACCTTTAATACCATTATACACAGTGAGTATAAACAACATTCCTTATTTTTTCCAAAAATATCAAACACTTTTATAAACATAACTACAAAATGATAAAAGTATTTATCTTTTCTTCTTTTTTTTTCTGAAATCTTAATCTACTTTAGAGGTTGAACAACAACAGAAAGATAAAATCATCTTTAGCTGCTTTGTGAGGGAATATAGCTCCTGTAAACACACAGTAGAGTGGCTGTATGAGGATGTGGAGGAAAGGTTTTCCCACATAGAGAAATCAGAACAGTCCTGCTCTGCTACTGTGACGTTTCCAACTTCAATCCATGACTGGAAGTTAGACTTTCCTCAAATCTTAAAGTGTAAAGTGACAGATAGTCAGACTAAAGAAGATAAGCTGTTTGACTTCAGGGTTCAGTCGACTGCTGGAAGAACAGGTGAGAACATTTTTATGAAATCAGAGTGAAAATGTAAATTCACACATAAACACTTGTCTGTTAATGACCAGTTTATTTATTTTTTACATTTCTCAATTATTCAGGACTCCAACAGTTGGACCAACCAGTATAAAGATCTACTCACAAGCAAAACAACCACCTATAACGCGAACCAGCACGAGGAGTTATAACTCAACCAGCAACAACAGCAGCAGACTTTCACAAATGGACCTCTATAAAAATAAATTCATCTATAAACATCAACAATTTATCAAAAACTCAAGGTAGAAACTGAATAGCTTTGACCTTTCTTCTTGTTTTATTTTTGGTATTTCTGTTGATCAGGATTTGTTTGCATAAATAATGTTTCTTCTTCCAGGTTGGTCTTGGTTGCTCATCGTTGGTTCAGCAGCGATCATAATAATGGTTCTAGGAGTCATCAAATGGAAGAAAACTAAAGGTAAGGACACCTTTCCTACATCCTCATTTGTTCAGGATTGTGTAAATTCCCAGAAACAGAAATTATTTGTGTTCTAAATGGTAAAAATAGTGAACTGATCACCAGTTTTGTATTTTTCAGGAAACACAACCAAAAAGAAGGAAGAAAATAAAGTGAATGAATCACTGAATGATGACACATTGATTTCAATGGAAAAAGAGGTTTTTATTTATTTTCTATAAATGTGTATTATAAAATGTGTTTCTGTAGAGCAAATAAACCCTTTGTATAAGTCATTTTTATCAGCATAATTTTGAAATATATATTTATGGAGTTTTACTGTTCTCCACCTTTACTGGTAGGAGAAGCTTATAAACGTCTTAAAAATAAATACATTTACTTTTCCAGAAGCAAAACCTCTGATCATATTCTGGGGAAAATCTTAACTTTTAATGTTAACATATGAAGTAATGAATTCATTTCTGTCATTGCTAAATTGCTCCTCAAAACTAAACAGGCTCTCTAGTGAAACATTAATTTATTTTCCTATTATTTTTATTTATTATTTAATAAATCATACATCTATCCATGTATTGTCTTTAACTACTTATCTTTGCAGGATCCTTGATAACATATACACATGACAGTTTTTTAATCACATGTATTTATCTGGAGCTCTTCTTTTTATTCAAACCATACGTTCTGGTCTTAACCCCTTAAACTCTGATTAATCATCTATTAGCTTCAGTTTTCCTGTGGATCATTGATCTTTTCTTATATTCTTACTCAGAAATAGATAAAGATTTGGCCCCCATGAGGCTGTTGATTTTTATTAGTAGGAAATGAAAACATGAAATTAATTAACCTAATGTAAGCCTTGATAACAGTCAAAACAATAAAGAGAAAAAAAATCCAAATAACTGGAACTGTAACAGAAAAATCTGGACTAAGACTTGCTAACAGTGACCATGATGGTGAGAAAGATAAAATCATGTCCGCTGTCAGGAAATCTTTGATCTGAAATCAAGAAGATACCACAAATATTATTCTCACAGTAAAAAGATTAACGCTCCAGATTATCACAGTGACATTCTATTTTTTCCAGAATCTACAAATAATGTCATTTACCCAGATTTTTTAAGACACAACTAAAAACTGTTAAGACACTGTAGGATTAAATCTAAAGGCTACAGTCACATAAATTCTCATATTTAGGGAAAGATCATTGCTGCCGTCAACCAAAACAAATGTTGAATGTTTTGTCCTGCTGACAGAAGGAGCTTTAATGATGACAATCTACAGCCAACCTGAATTAAATGCATGTGCAGGTTGGTGACTGATTGTTGTTTTCTGTGTGCAGAAGGATCCTGAGGATGACGTCCCCTATGCCTCCATCATTCCCACCATAAGGGCCCAGAAGACCAAGAATAAAACCAGAGTGAGTTTATTGTTTCTACTGTGATGTAGAAAAAGACTAGCAAAGATGAGCAAAAGAAAAATATGTTTCGTAGAATCACATGCAAGTTTTAGTAAGAATGTTACAATGATTGATGTTAAAATATTAAGCAACATTTAAATGTAAATAAAGTTAAAAAGTCCCTGAATAATGTAAGTCTGTTTAATTTGTGAGCTAAATGGAAATATGAAGCACAATGTGTGAAAATTAATTTAATACTTGAATCTAATTTTTTTAATGTTTATCTGTATTTTTTTATGTTAAATTTCTTTTTAGATCCCTGATGCTGTGATATACAGCACTGTGAATTCTTCCTCTGCTCAGGTGACCTTTGATCCCAACGGTCTCTACTCTACAATCAGTAAATAAGGGTCATCAGCTGTTGTTTTAAAAGTCAGGTGAATTATTTCAATCTTAAAGAAGCAGTATGATAACAAACAAAACTTTAATCAATTTAATATTCTAGTCAAAATACAGATATTTTTCCAGGGGATCTGTTTGAAATTATCTCCACAGAGCAGTAGAGCCCTCTAGAGGAAAAAGCATATAACAGAAACTCAGCATGTTTATGTGTATGCGTGCGTGTTAAATCTGGTGTACTTAAATTAATATTGTTTTTCTAATGGTTTTTAGATGAGCTTGAAGGCTTTGCACCATTTCTGTAAATAGTTTATTTGAGATTATGTCTAATGATGCTGTTCTATGCTTTATTTTATGCATGACCACAATAGTATAAATACCTTGGAACGTTGTGGTTTCACACTTTGAGAAGAAAATGGCCGCTTAATGTTTCCATAACGTCAGACATGTTGAAGGTTATATCTAAAAAAAAAAAAGACCAGAACCCGATGCTGCTGACATTCTCACATTTAGGCCAGCTCCATTATAGACTGAAAGTAGCACCTTTACAACCACAGACTTTGCTGCATCTAATGATCTTTGATGTCATATTTATCCTCATGAATGTGAGAAAAAAAAGATCTTTCCACCTGTCTGTAGGAAAATCTTTACATTCCATATCTCTCTCCACTCTTTTATACATTTCTAAATATTCTGTTTGAGAATTTTTACTTTTTATTTTGATGTTAGGATCTCTTAGAAATATATCATACTTGAACTTTTCCAGCCTGTAGCAAAAAGCTTCCTGCAGATAGACAAGACAAAGGAAAGACTGTTCAGAAAGGAGAATGAAGCTCCAACAATGCTGTGGAATCACATGACCCACGTTTTGACTTTAAATAAATTAGGAGATGCATTACATTCTGTATGAAAGTGTCAATTACCTGAACATGTTTTTTATTTCACTGCAACAATAGAACTTCTCTCTTCTCATTTTTCTGAAGTGTTTTTCTGCTTGAAAAAACTGATTCAATTCTGATTCTTTATATTTTATAAAGTGTCTTCAAATCACATTTGATCATTATGGAAGTCAGATTTTTTATACCTTCTAGGTAAAGCATATTGACAATGTCTATTATTTTGAATGAACATTATTGAAGATTTTGTTAAAATTTAATTCTTTGGTCGCTTTATGTCATCTTAACTTTACTACAACTGTAAATAAATAGAGTTTCATCAAATCTTAAAGTAGCACACGCGTCTTCTCTTGGGAGGCTTTAAGGAAAATGCTTCATTTTCTGCATTTTCCAGTAGGTTTTTTCACCTGTCCAAACTTTGATTGTCATTTGGTATACACAAAGTGTATACAAAACAAAATTTCATTTTGTACAGCTTTCAGACAGTAAGCAGCAGGTTAGCAGTATTATGAACATTTCCATTTAGCATAAAGTGCAGCAGTTATCAAATGCAAACAGTGTGGGAGAAAAAAACATGGTGTAAACTCAATGATTATGGAAGTTGAGAGCATTTCAACAGAAATAAATGCAGTATGGTGCAAATATGCAGTATTTTGGTTTGGTGTTCTCAGTGTTTGATGCAGTCTGTGACTTGATTTAGAGTTTTTTTTTTTTATCGCAGATGGACAGTTCAGAAGTCAGATGGCAGCGGGGAAAAAGCTGTTACAGAATCTGATGAATCAGCAGTTGATGCTGTGAAGCTTCTTCCCACAGGGCAGCAGGGAAGAGGCTTTGCAGCATCCGTCGCAGGCTACTGAAAAACATTAATAATACCTACTTTAATTTTTGTGGTATCAACAGAAAAGTAGCCAGACCTAAAGAAGGACATGGTTATATGGTGTTCTACTGTAGTTAAATAAACCTTTTTATAATGTCTGTGGAGTGAACATCGGGATTGGAAAATATTTTCTTTAGTTGAAAATATGCAAATACTGACAAATCCATTCTGTGATTTAAGAGAGAATATTTTATTAATTCACTTCAAAAATATCTTCTTGAATAATTGGAATAATGATCTCAACCCAAACAAAAAACACTGCAGGTTATATTTATTGCACTTGCCCAACATGCTTTTCAGTTTCTTGCCATGAGGAGGCACTGGCGATCACACTTTTACATTTATGCATTTTTTCAGAAACATCTGTGTAGTTAACCTCATCCCTACCAGAACATTGAAATACTTTCTAGATAAGAAACCTTGTATCACAAGTGATCTGCTGAACAAAAAGCGAAACTGCTCAACAACAAAAAACAAGCCTTTAAGAAGAGAGACGAGGAATTAATGAGGAGTGAAGGTCAAGATAAGAGAAAGCAAAGAGGCACACAGGAAGAGGGTAGAAAACAAGCTTCAGCAGAACAATATCAGATTGTTTGATGATCAGACAGATGGAAGTCTGGACAGAGCCAATAAGCTGGATAGATTATTCAGGAGGTTCAGTTCAGGAAGAAGTGCAGCATCTATCTCTCCTGCCAACAGTCACATGGACACCCCGCCCTCCTCTGCCATTGACTCTCCTGCTTCTTTTAGTTTATCAGCCAAATCAGAAGAGGGTGCTGCTCCCTCCACCTTTCACATAGCAGTCTCTAAAAATAAATTGAATCGGAAACTAACTATAAGTCACCAGCTCCTGATGGTGTCAGCCCCAGAGTCCTGGAGGTCTGTGCCAAGCAGCTCTGTGGGATTCTACAGCACCTCAACCTTAGTCTGAGCCTGGAGACTGTTCCAGGCTCAGACTAAGCAAGCATGATCCATACCATCAGCTCATTTGCAACCAGATATACATCCAGCATTTACATAAATAATCTAATTATGGTACTAAAATTACTTATTTCTATCCTTAACTCAAAAAAATGCTAATACACATCATTTAAAAAAAAAGATGACTTCTCTGCGACAAATTTGATGCTTTTTACATTTTCTCAGTTAAACTGCTTGTGTGACGTCATCATTGGACATGCTCAGAGTAGCCCGGCAAAACATGATTAAACCATGTTTATCGACATTTTAGTCGCATCTTTCTTAGGTTACACACTATATACCATACTCAGACAGCCTGGATTTATGTTTAAATCCAGTGACAAAAAAGTTAGCTCTCGGAATTTGCGTAGGATCCCATTTCCGGTACAGATCTGGCACAGACGACTGATAAAACATAAAGGATTTCAAGGCATTTATTTTCTCAGGAAATACATTATAAACCTTTACCACATTATATTTTATTACGCTCCCAATTTTAAAGGAGGGAAAAAAAACATAATTTAGATCTTTAAAAAATGTAATCAAGAGTTGCAAGGGTGTACTGTATATCTGGTTGCACATGAGCAAATGAGTTGATGGTACAGATTATGCTTCAAATACGGATTGGGTAGTGAAACGTGTTGCAGACAGATCACCCCCACCAGAAGCAGCAAAATAAGGGTAGCCATGCTTCCAGCCACTGATTTGTAACTTTTAAGGGCAATTATTATCTTGACTTTTATAAAAAAAAAAGAGAGAGAGAGAAAATGACTATTTTATCGTTCCACTATTACTGTGGCTTTTGTTGGAATAAATCATCTTGAACTTGCTTGTTTCGCTGTTTGGGTCTTTGAGTTGCTTGCTCCCCCTTGTGCCAAAAACAGAATGTCGGGCCATATTGGCCACATTAGCACCAGAGGGGACAGTATTCTCAGCATTTCTTTATACTCTGTCCACATCTGACTTCAAGTTGCAGACAGAGTCCTGTTTGTCATTGTATGGAAACAATCATCTGATCCTAAATGTCAACAAAACGGAATATGATTGCAGATTTCAGATGAAACAGGAACAAGCTGAATCCTGTTAACCTCAAGGGAGAAGTGGAGGTGGTTGAGGAACATAAATACATTCTAATCACCTGGAAAACAAACCAGGATGGAGACACAGCTGTGAAGCCGTCTACAAGAAGGGACAGAGCAGATTTTACTTTCTAAGGAAGCTTAGGTCCTTCAGTGTTTCCAACAAGATACTTCATATGTTTTATTAATCTGTTGCCATCATCTGGTGGGGTAACTGTATTAGAGTTAAGGATTTAGAAAAAAACTCAACAAGTTAATAAAGAAGGCCTCCTCCATTATAGGAACTATGCAAGAACCACGGAATATTATTTCACAAAGAATTCTTCAGAAACCGAAGAACATTTTGGACAACAGTGAGAATCCTCTATAGAACATTTTTTAACCAACAAAAGAGTGTCTTCAATAAGAGGCTTCTCCAGATCTGATGCAAGACAGACCGATACAGAAGATCCCACCTGCCTACAGCTATCAACGCCTACAACACCTGTTTAAAAAATAACCAATGAGTAATTGCAACATTTTGTTTCTCTTAGGGATTAAAAAATGATGTTTAATTAAACTGAATTTGTCAGCAATGGGTGGTAAAGGTTGCTTAAGGACCCAGATGCAGAGCCGAGTGAAGCAGAGATTAGTTTTGACAGGTTTAATTGAAGAACAAAGGAAACAGAGTACAAATCCAGAAATCTAACTAAAATGTTTAACAAACCAAAAACCATGGAGACGATCAGGGGAAAAACAAGCCTGAGGAGCCACGGGGAGATGAGCTGAGTAGACAAGTACAGCATTGAGAAGGAACCAGCACTGGTGACTGCAGAAGTGGGAGTATTTAAGGAGAAACAGAACAAAGGATGGACTAACGTGAGCTGAATAAGGAGCAGGTGTCGAGTGGAACTGGCAGAGGGGAATCCAAGGGAAAAGAAAACAATCACAAGGGGAAAAGCAGAGAGTAACTAAAGAATGCTAGAATATCATGGAAAATAATAAAAACAAAACAACTGATAACAGAACAGAAACTGAAAACTCACAGTCACAACAATGGGAAGAACCATAACAGTACCCCCACTCAAGGGCGGATACCAGGCGGCTCTTGGAGTAAACAAAGCAACTTTTCAGCCATAGGGTAAGATCAGAAGAGAGGAAACCAGGAAGGGCGCAAGAAACCAAAACAAACAGAGTCCAAAAAGCAAAACCAACCCATCGGTGGTGGAAACCTGGAAGGAGGGCAAGAAACCAAAACAAACAGAGTCCAAAAGCAGAAACAACCCACAAAAGGGCAACTTAAAGTGTCCGGAGTTCAGCCATGTGGCTGGAGAGGAGAAAGAGTCTCTGGAGGCGGCCGTGTGGCGGGCGATGAAAGGAGGGCCTCCTGGAGACAAGGAGGGGCCTCTGGAGGACGAAGGGAAGGACTGTGGAGGGAGGCCCGGCGACTCCGTCTCCTGGCCGAAGGGGCCTCTCAGGAGGGAGGCCGACACCAGCGGCATCATCTCTGGCCGAAGGGGCCTCAGGAGGAGGCGATGCGGCGAGGCCGTTCTGACAAAGGGGAAACCTTTGGAGAAGGACGCCATCTCAGAAGCAGCTGCCGTCGCCTTGGGGACGCCATCTCAGAAGCAGCTGCAGCAGGAACCTTAGAAGAGGGGACGCCGTCTCCAGGCGCAGCAGGAACGCAGGGGACGCCATCTCAGGCGCAGCAGGAACCTTGGGGATGCCGTCTCAGAGCACAGCAGGAACCTTGGGGACGCCGTCTCTGCTAGCAGCAGGAACCTTGGGGGAGCGCCGACTCGCGCACTGGAACAACATCAGAGAGCTGCCGACTGCGGCACTGGAACAGCCTCAGGTGGCCGGCCGACCGCGGCACTGGAACAGCCTCAGAGGAGGCTTGGAGGAGCGCCCGCTGAGGGGCCACCGAGGAGGCTTGGAACGCCCGCTGAAGGGCTCAGGAGTCTCCGGCACTAGGCTAAATGACCCGCTAATGGGCTCAGGCACTGGCGCTGAAACTGCCCGGCTAATGGGCTCAGGCACTGAGGAAACTGCCTAAGCTAATGGGCTCAGGCACTGGGGAAACACTGCCCAGCTAATGGGCACCTGGAGCTAGGGAAACTGGCCCAGCTAATGGAGCACTGGAGCCTACGGAAACTGGACCGCTAATGGGGTCTGGAGCTAGGGGAAACGGGACCGCTAATGGGATCTGGAGCTAGGGAAGCGGGACCGCTTAACGGGTTCTGGAGCTAGGGAAACTGGACCGCTAATGGGTTCTGGAGCTAGGGAAACTGGACTGCTAATGGGTTCTGGAGCTAGGGATCTGGCTGGCTAGGAGCTGATGGAGGTGGCAGGAAAGGGAAAAGATCTTCCCTCTCCCCATAAAAGAAAGTCCCTTAACTGAGACTCCTCAATATGGGGAGCTCTGACTGCAGGGGGTGTGATCACGTGGACCTGGTTTGAGTATTTTTTAAAGATGGATGCTCAGTCTGTTTTTTATAGAGGTGATGACTGAGACTATGGGAGACACTGACCTGGTTATGGGGGAAGCTAAGGCTAGCAGTTGGCTGACCCATCAGGAGTGGAGGTATCAGGCTGACCCGCCGGAGAGGGGGAGTGGAAGGCGTCAGGCTGACCCCGCCGGAGAGGGAGTGGTCTTCTTCCCCTGGCAACGCTTTTAGCCTGGAGGGAGCAGTTGGCAGGGGAGCTGAGGGACAAATGGAAGGAACTAAAGGGGAGGTTGAGCAGGCAGGCGGCTGCAGGTGATTGTGGTTGAGGTAGAGGAGGTTTATTAAAAAGCTGAGCTAAAGCTGCCTTGTGGTTCCACTTCACCTCTTCTAAAATGTCCAGAAACCCTTGGGATGACAGGAGAGAGTTGTTTGGGGGGTTAAAATCTTCTTTAAGGTCGGCTGCAGCACATACCCGTCTCCAGGGAGGGCTGTGAGTGGCAAGTACAGCATTGAGAAGGAACCAGTACTGAGTGACTGCAGAAGTGGATATTTAAGGAGAACAGAACAAAGGATGGACTAATGAGCTGAATAAGGAACAATCACAAGGGGGCAATAGAGAGTAACTAAAGAATGCTTTAATATCATGGAAAATAAAAACAAAACAACTGATAACAGAAAACTGAAAACTCAGTCACAACAAATGGGAAGAACCATAACAGAATTGTCCATATCAAAATACGATAAATGGAATTAAATGAAATGAAGCTCATGCTCCCTCTAGAGACATTAGAAATAAAATGTGTTTTCATTAGATATACTTCTTTTCTCTTAATTCAATAATCCCTTGTTTCAAATAGCATAGTTACTTAGAAAATAATACCTATAAAAGTTAATAAAAAATGTCGTTTTGATTTCAGGTTTGAGTTTTGGATTAAAAAAATTGTTCTGCTTTTGAAAAAAGTCAGTATTTTATTAAAAAAAAAACAAAGAAAGTATCAGACCAGTAGCTTCTGTTTACTGGCATTTAGCTGCTTATTAAAACTAACACCTCACTAACCACAGAGGTAGAAACAAGTGAAGCCTATTTGTTGTTCCTTGTTTTTATAAATAATGTGAATGGAGTTGAAAAAAAAAACTATGAAACAAAGGTAGTTCATGCACTACTGCCATAAAGTAAACATGGCCTTATATATTTTATTTTATTGGATTTTAGAAAGGTTTCCAAAAACAGCATTGAAAAAAACATGGCAGAGTAAAGAAAGGATGAGGTCATGCTCAGAAACTAACGCCTCACAAACTACAAGAAGCAAAGCATTACTTCATTTTCTATAGTGAAACCATTTTAGAGTGTAAATGATAATGAAAGAGAAGAACAATGATCACTTTCTTAAATAAAGATTTAACTCTGATAACATATACATTTTAATGTACATTTAACTAATGCACCAGATTTAAAATTCTCACAAATAACAACCGACATCATACCTGAAAATTAATATAGAATTTTTCACATTTATTGTTCTTTCTCTCATCATTTATACCAGTATATGTACCTCTGTCCCAGGAAACTGTTATCCAGTCATTAAGGAAGTCAAAGTGGAGGAAAAAAGTAATTACACCCAAAGACATTTTACATAAAGACACCTAAAAGAGCAGATAATTATTTGTATTTGTTCATAGCAACAGTTGGAGCTAAAACAAAGAAGAAAACCATTAGAGCAACACCTTCTATTTGTAGCTTTGGCTGTTGCATGAAACTAACACCTCACTGGCCACAGATATGAAAGCCAAGGACTTATTGAGTTGCTCTCATAGATACAACAATAAAACAATGAAAGTTGGTGCATGATTTGTTTGATTGCAATGAATGCTGCTTAGTTTGTGTTTTGCACGTGTCAATGGACTAAACAATAAAAGCCCTTCCAAACCACACACAGCACCTCATTCCTCTCTTACCTCAATAGACTGACTCATCAGTCAATTTGTCTCCAAAAGAGACAGAGAGGAACCATGATCACTTCTACAAAGATACAAACATCTTTTTCGTTGATACTGATGCTTTACTTTACAGGTAAAAGACTGACTAATAGTTGTAAGAAAGATGTTAAACTATTTTGCTATTACTTAAAGCTTAATTTAGCTTGGGTTGTTTTTATTACATACAAAACATGCATCTAATATAGGCCTTGCTCTAAAACAAAAGAGTAATTATTCTATTCATTGTATTTATCTATGTTTTTCTCAGGAGCATCTGCTGGGACAGATCTGCACTTAATGGTCAGAGTTGGTGATCAAGTCACTTTGGCCTGTAGAAGTGAGATTGATATATGTGAAAACATGACATGGATGTTTGCTTCTAAAAACCAAAGAGTAGAACTGTTTAAAAGTGGAAAAATTCACCAAGATGCTGCAGCTAAATCAGACAGACTGAGTGTTACAGCAGACTGTTCTCTGGTTATAAAGAAGGTCTCACTGAATGATGCTGGTCTTTACATCTGCAGAGAGTTGAAAAACAGACAACAAGGATCAGACTTTAAAATTCATCTGTCTGTTATTCACAGTGAGTATTTACCTCCCAACATTTGTTAGAGCTGTAAACTGCTTTTGTTCTTGACTTGAAGTATTCTTCTATAAGACAGAAAGATATACGTTCTATCTGTATATCAATCTACTTAATCCGCAAACATCATCACGCATCCTAAATTATATACTCTTTTATTTTCTTTGCAGTTCAACAAGTTTTGCACTTCATAGTCAAAGGCAGTGATGATGGCATTTTGCCTTGTGGAAACATTAGGAAGGACTGTAAAAGCATCACTTGGATGTTCAGTTCTAACAGCGGAACAGTAAAACTGTTTGAAAATGGACAGATTCACCAAGATGCATCAGCTAAATCAGACAGACTGAGTGTTACAGCAGACTGTTCTCTGGTTATAAAGGAAGGTCTTAGTGGAGGATTCTGGTCTTTATTCCTGCATACAGATTAGGAATCGACAACAGGGATCCGATTTCAATATTCATCTGTCTGTTAATTACAGTGAGTATTAAAAATGTTATGTTTGTCAGACCAAACTTTCTAAGTAAACATAACAATAAAATTCATAAAATGATTTCTATATTTACTTGCATTTGCATGAAAACTTCAACGGCTTTAGTGGTTGAACAACAACAGAAAGATACAGTCATCTTTAACTGCTTTGTGACACAAGATAAAAGCTGTAAACACACAGTACAGTGGCTGCATGAGGATGTGGAGAAAAGGTTCAAAAAGAAGAAACAGTCCTGCTCTGCTAGTGTGACGTTTCCAACATCAATCCATGACTGGAAGTCAGGCTTGCCTCAAATCTTAAAGTGTAAAGTGACAGATAGTCAGACTAAAGAAGAGCAGCTGTTTGACTTCAGCTTTCAGTCGACTGCTGGAAGAAAAGGTGAGAGCATTTTCATTTATTATAATGAAAATAATTTGAGGATGTAAATTTAAAATTATTACACCTTTCTAATTCCACATCTAATTCTGAACAGTTTAAAACTGCATAATTTTTACTGTATTTTTTTCATATATAGAATATACAAAAGTGACAAAAGCAATGACCAAAACACAGCCACAAACCATCACATCGACGACAGAATCAAACAAATCGACATCATCAATAATTAAATCATTAACAAATATCAACAATTCATCAGAAGCCAAAGGTAGTGACTGAATATCTTGAAGCTCAGAGCCTCAATATTAAGTTCTCTATTGCAGGTATGTTTCAGTATTATTGCTAATCAATGACTGTGTGCAACTATTGATTCTTCTATCAGGGTGGATTTGGCTGAACGTTATTCGTCCTGTGGGTTTGGCAGCCATGATAATAACTGTTGTGATGGTCAACAGATGGACGAAAACAGAAGGTGAAAACATATTTTCTTCATCGCTAATTTTCCTGCATGTATGAGGGTTTCTTTTTTTTTTCTAAAATTCAAAAATAATGATCATGTTATTAATAATATTTAAACACAGATACACAACAGGTCAATAAGTTGATCAACAGAAAACAGGTGGGAATAAAGATTTAATCAGCATAACAACTAAACCTACATGTTTTCTTTTATTTATGTAGTAGAACAACAAATTAATAAAAATGTAAAGTGAGTAAATCATTGAATGATTATATTGGTATCTTAATTGAAAAAAAAAAGTTTTAATAATAATCATTATTATAGGTGTAAAATATATCCTTGTATTGTCATGTTTAGGGGAGTAGCGGCCTAGTGGTCAGGGCATTGCGCCTGGAATCCTGAGGTTTTGAGTTCGAGTCCCACTCCCACAAACTGCCACTCTGGCTCTCTGAGCAAAGACCCTCAACCTCCCACTGCGCCCCAAGGGGATGGTTTAATGCAGAGAGTTCATTTTGTTCCATTGTACTTGTGACAGTTTAATGACAATAAAGGCTGAAACTGATTGAAGACTACTTTTAAAAGTGGATTAATTATTATCTATTAATTTATAAGTTGTAGTTCCTTCAGTTGCGTGCCTGGATAAGACTTGTTAATATAAAAAATATTACTTTATCATTATTCGCAGTTATAGTAACTTATGCTGCCAGAGATTTTTTTTGTAAATACTATAAAGATTATTTATGAGAACTTCATGTAGACATCACTCCTGAGAGCTCAATGAGAGAATGATTCAACAGAGCAAATGGTTTTTGTAAGTCTAGGAATCTGCTCAGAAAAAAATGATGGTCCTTGTTCCTCCTGTTTCAGTGATGAAAAGCATGATTTTCTATTCTAGTAAAGCTTTTTTTTATTTACAGTCCTTTGGTTGTATTTTACTTTATTGACCATTTAAAACTGCAATATGTAAAAATGTAAAGGAAAATAAATATTAAGTCCTAAGCTGTGAATTATATCAGGACATCAGTGTTTTGCCCCCAAGATCTAGGGGTTCAGGTGCAACTTAAAAATGTGTCTAGAGAAAGTGAGTGGAATGTACAATTATTTATTACAAAAGATGGTTTCACAAAACCAAAACATAATACAACTTTACCCAATTAAAACAAAAGAAAACTTGGCAACAAGTTCAAGAATGGTTAAGTGCAAATTTAATTACAAAATGTCCAAACAACTAAAGTCTAAAGTAAAGTCAAAGCAACAAAAGAAAGACAAAGGGAACCCCCCAAAACTTCTAGCTTGTACCAGAATCAGAAGCGTCAAGAGGAAATTGCCTAAACCTGTTGTAAACACCAGTAGTGGGGGAAACAGCTTAACAAAACCTACTAGCTGCCCCCAACTGAATGATTTAAGGAGCCTTTTATATGGTGCAAGTGGGCCTCATCAACGCCTGATTGGCGTGACAGTCTGCTGGTCCAATGAGATAACCGCTCCTCTGCAGCATTCAGGCAGCCAACAAGGAAGGTGTTCTGTCCCAGATGGACCTGAATAACAAAAACAAGCCTGTGCAGCCTCAAGAGGCCAGGGGCTATAACAATCAGATTAAGAACTATAACTGAACTTCTAAAGGGCATATAATGACCAGAGCATAACCAGAGCATAACAGCTTCATAAGGATTCTAGAGATTTATTAGCTGAAAATCAGACTGAAACACTGGAACAGCACATATGATCCACCAAGACAAAGAGGGGAATGGCAACTGAAGTAGAGGAAAACATTGGTGCAGGTAGAAAGGAAAACACAGCTGAACTGAATCTACTTATTACTGAGGATCTGGGTGAGGAGAAATGTTTCAATATGGGGAAATGGTTAAAAAAAGAGAGGGAAAAATAATCCAAAAATATATATGAGAAAATCACCAATAGACACACACACTAGAGCAATAAAATAAACAAATTTAAACAAATATAAAAAGAAGTATAAAAAAGAAATAAAATTGCAGACTTCTAATAATAATAAAATAGCGAATACAGGGTTTTTTACAAAAATTAAAAAACAAGTGAATTGTATTTTAAACATATTTATCTGTTTTTGTTCTTCTGTGTTTATAGGTCCCTCCAGAACTCGAAGCATGTGAAGGATCAACCTGATCGTCTCAGGGTGCTTTTTTATAGCTATCAATAAAGATATTTAGAAATAAAATGTTCCTGTTTTCAGGACTGCTGATAAATAATTTTGATCCCCATATATCAGGCTTAAAAGATTCTAGTGTTAATAATTAACAAAATATTTGTTGTTTTATCTATCATCATATTTTCTCTCCTCTTTCCTTTTCTCTTCAGTTCACAAACAGTAACATTGTTTTCCTGGGGATCTATTTGATTTTTTCTCCACAGTGTAGTGGTGCCCTCTGGAGGAGAAAGCATAAAACAGGAACTCAGCATGTTCATGTGTATGCATTTGTTACATCCTCTTTACCTCAATTTATATTGTTTTTGTAATGCTTTTTAGATGAGCTTTGAGGTTTTGCACCATTTCTTTAAATAGTTTATTAGAGATTATGTCACATGATGTTCTTCTATGCTTTATTTTATGCATGACCACAATAGTATAAATACCTTGGAACGTTGTGGCTTCACACTTTGAGAAGAAAACGGCAGCTTAATGTTTTTACAATGTCAGACATGTTGAAGTTTAAATCTAAAAAAAAAAAGGCCAGAACCCGATGCTGCTGACATTCTCAAATTTAGGCCAGCTCCAATATAGACTGAAAGTAGCACCTTTATAACCACAGACTTTGCTGCATCTAATGATCTTTAATGTCAAATTAAAAAAGGAACTTTTCAGTTGTGTAAGAACATCTCTACACCCCATAACTCTCCAATTTGTTTTATATTTCTAAATGTTCTGTTTTTAGATGTTAGCCTTTTGTTTTGATGTTAGGATCTCTTTTAAATATATTATATTGAACTTTTACAGCCTGTAGCAAATAGCTTCCTGCAGATGGAAAAGACAAAGGAAACATTGTTCAGAAAGGAGTCAGAGAATGAAGCTCCAACACTGCTGTGGAATCACATGACCCATGTTTTGTCTTTGAAGAAATTATGATATTCATCATTTATGAAAGTGTCTTTTTTCTGAGATCTTTCTCTCCTGAAATAAACTCATTCAATTCTGATAGTTGGACTGCATCTTGTAAAGTTTCTTGAAATCACATTAGTTCGTAATTTTGACACTGTTATTGATTATAATGTAAGTCACATTTTTTACCTCTAGGTAAAGCATATTGACAATGTCTATTACTTTGAATGAAACTTATTGAATATTTTGTCAAAATTGAATTCTTTGGTTGCTTCATGTCATCGTAACTTTATTATAACTATAAATAAACTAAATTAAAAAGAAGACAGATACTGGCTGCTTGTATTCAGATTACACTTTGGGGTATTTGTTTTAAAAGTGGTTGTGTCAGATACAATCTAAAAACTTTTTACTAATGTTCATATGGGAGAAATCATAGTTTGACTCATTGTGGTAAAGTGAGAATGTCCGTAATGTTATCTGATCAAAGTTCCTGGAATATCCTAAATTAAGTTAATTTACCCCCTCCTTGAACCGCCACCTTAACGTGGTGGAGGGGTTTCAGTGCCTGGGTGATCCCAGAGGCTATGTTTTGGGGGCTAAATGCTTGCCCTGGTAGGGTCTCCCCAGGCAAGGCTCTGGGTGACAGGTCAGACAAGAGCACGGTTCAAAACCCTTATGGCGAGGACCAAAGCCAAGGCATGTGGCGTGGCCCGATTACTGGCCGGGCGGGGACCTGGAGCCAGGCACAGGGGTGGGGTTTGTGAGATGCCTGAGGTGAGTAGGAGTTCTCCCTCGTGGGACCCGGCGGGCCCAGCCTGAAGGAGGAAGCGTCTGGCCATACCCCGAGATTGGCCCACCACCTGCAAGGGGAACCATGAGGACGGTGCAGTTAGAGGGGGCAGCCGAGGAACCTGCGTAGAGCATGATCCTTGTGAGGGCACTTGGACTGGCTCACAGGGACGTGGAATGTCACCTCACTGGAAGGAAGGAGCCCGAAGCCAGTGCGGGAGGTTGAGCGTACCAGCTAGAAATAGTTGGGCTGCCCTCTACCACGCTACAGCCAGGGCTCTGAACCCAGCTCCCCGAGAGGCTGGACTCTCTTCTACTCTGGAGTTATCCGCTTAGGAGAGGCGGGGGGGGAGGCAGAGAGGGGGGGTGGGAGGCTGCTTGTCTCTGACAGTTGTTTTGGCCTATGGGCCCAGGCAGTGGTACAGGAAGTACCAGGCCTTCTTAGCATCCCTGGGGAGGGTGGGCAGCGCCCCACTCCGGGGATTCCATCATTACTACTGGGAGACTTCCACCTTGCGCCACGTGAAGTGACGACAGTGACACCTGGAGGGGCATGATTGGGAGAGCGAGGGCCCCAGCTCTGGGCAGTGGTGTCTCATTGTGTGGACTTCTGTGCTAGTCAGGGGATTGTCCATAATAAGCACCATGTTTCAGACATAAAGGATGTCCATGATTGCGCAGCCAGGACACCCTGGAAGCTGAAGGTCTATGATCGGCGTTGTAGTGCGTGTCTTCTGATCTTGACCGCGTAATTAACACTTCGGGTGAAGAGAGGCGGAAGGCGCAGATCACGACCACCACACCTGACCAGTGAGTTGAATCACGTTGGAAGAGGAGGAAGCCTGAAGAGAAAGACTTCGGCAGGCCCAAAGCGGTAGTGAGGGTCTGCTGGGGAACTTTTGTTTTCAGGGAACCCTAGATCAGTGACATGTTCAGCTCCCACCTCCGGGAGAGCTTCTCTCAGGTTCCGAGGGGAGGTTGGAGACATGGAGTCGAATGGGCTGTGTTCTCTGCCTCTATTGCCGATCTCGGCTGCCCGTAGCTGAGGCGTAAAGGTTTGCGGTTACCTATCATGGTGGCAATCCCGAACCCCGGTGGTGGACACCGATGGTAAGGGATGCTGTCAAGCTGAAGAGAATCCTATCCCGCCTGGCTGGCTTGTTGGGACTCCACGGCAACAGCAGGCTACGTGAGGCCAAAGCGTGTCGGGCCGGCGATTACTGAAGGCAAATCTCGAGCCTGGGAGGGAGTTGAGGCCATGGAAAAAGACTATCGGTTGGCCTCAAGCGTTCTGGCAAACCGTCCGGCCTCCTAAGGAGGAAGCAGTGCTTCACTAACACTGTTTTTCAGTGGGAGTGGGGGCTGCTGACCTTGAAGGAGGATATTGTCGGGCGGTGGAAGGAATAGTTTGAGGATCTCCCTCAACTTGACAGACACACCTTCCGTGGGGAAGAAGGGGTGCTTGGGGCTGGATTTGTTGTTAATCACCCAGGCTGAAGTCTCGGTGGTCAAAACTCCATGAGGTAGCAGGCCGGGGGTGGGCGAGATCCTTCCTGAGTATCTTAGAGGCTCACCGGATGTTTGTGGGGCTGTGTGGCTGATGCGTCTCTCTTCAACATTCGTGGAGGTAGGGGACGAGTCCTAGTTGGCAGACTGGGGTGGTGGAGTGTGAGGGTGTGTTCAGGGGTGTGTTCCAACTGCTCGAGGGAGTCACACTTCTCAGCCTCCCAGGAAAGGCCTATGCCAGGGTGCTGGAGAGGGGAGTCCAGCTGATTGTCGAACCCCGGCTGCAGGAGGAGCAGTGTGGTTTTAGTCCTGGCCGTGGAACAGTGGACCAGCTCTCCACCCTCTGCAGGGTGCTTGAGGGTTCATGGGAGTTTGCCCAACCAGTCCACATGTGTTTTGTGGACTTGGAGAGTGCATTCGACCGTGTCCCTCGTGCTGCCCTGTGGGGGGTGCTCAAGGAAATATGGACTTCGAGGGGGCCCTTTATTAGGGATTATCCGTTCTCTATGTGAACGGAGCAGGAGTCTGAAGTTCGCATTGCCGGAATTAAGTCAGACCTGTTCCCGGTGGATGTTGGACTCCGACAGGGCTGCCCTCTGTCACCGGTCCCTGTTCATAACTTTTATGAACAGGATTTCTAGGCGCACAGCCAAGGACCGGAGGGGGTCTGGTTTGAGGACCGAAAGATCTCGTCCCTGCTTTTTGCGGATGGCGTACCGCTGCTGCCTTTGGCTCCCTCACTGCACTGCAAACACAGCGTGCGCTGGGGCGGTTAGCAGCAAGGTAATGGCGGATGAGAATCGCTTTCCCTCCAAATCCAGCCCTTAAGGCTGGAGAGTCCCCTACCTCCAAAGTGGAGGGATTCAAGAAGTATCTTAGGAATTCACATTTCACGGTGAGGGAAGAATGAGTGGGAATCGATAGGCGGATCAGTGCAGCTGCTGCAATAATGCGGACGCTGTACGGGTCTGTTGTGGTGAAGAGGAAGCTGGCGAAGCAAAGCTCTCAATTTACTGGTTGGTCTAAAGTTCTTCCCTCACCTATGGTTGCCCTTGAAATCTGGATCATGACGAGAAAGAGCGAATCCGGATACAAAGGGATGAGAGTAGCTTTTCTCCGCGGGGTGGCTGGGCTCTCCCTTAGAGATAGGGTGAGGAGCTCTCGGTCATTGAGGTGGCTCAGTGTAGAGGCTGGTTCTCCCTCCACATGCGAGGGGGGCGTCAGTTGAGGTGGCTGCGGACATCTGTTCCGGATGCCCCTGGACACCTCCCTCGGGGAATTGTTCCAGGTATGTGTCCCACCAGGAGGAGGCCCAGGGGATGACCCAGGGGCGCTTGCGGCTGTCTATCGTCGGCCTCGGGCGCTAGAGCTTCCCAGGAAAGCTGGAGGAGGTGGGAGAGATGGCAAGGAAGTCTGGGAGTCTCTGCTTGGTCTGCTGCCCCCGCGACCCTGTTCCGGATAAAGCGGGAGACGACGAGCGAAGTTAATTTACCTCTATGCTTTATCAAAAAAAATGATTTTATGTTATGCAGATCACTAATAGAAGATAATGTTATCGCTGATTTTATTTCTGTTAGTTTTAGGTATGTTGCTTGCAGCTAATAGGACCAATGTTTTTTCGAGAAAACAAAGGTCAGAATGGTTAAATAGATTTATAAATATATAAAGGTTACACTATGGTCACAGAATCCAAAGAACGACACCTGACTTGTTGAGCAGAGCTTTTCCAGAGAAAAAGCCACTGTGATCAACAGGGTTTCATCAAATTTTAAAGTAGCATAGATGTCTTCTTTCTGGAGGCTTTAAGGAAATACTGTATTTACTGGATTTTCCAGTAGGTTGTTGCAACTGTCCAAGCTGCCAAATAGTAAAAATGCCTGCTTTAATTTGCCGTGGATTTAACAGCAAAGTAGCCTGACCCAAAGAAGTACATGGTGAAATGATGTTCCAATGTACAGTAGATAGATGAACCTTTTTATCTTTTCTGTGGAGTGAACATCTTGATCAGAAAGCGTTTTCTTTAGTTGTAATTGCAGAAATACTAACAAACTGACATACACTCTAAAAAAGAGAATATATTTTCGTTTTCTATTAAAAAAAAAAAATCTTCTTGAATAACCTGAATAATTATTTTTAAACTAAAAAAAAAACCTGCAGGTTATATTACTTTCGTACTCCTACAACATGCTTTTCAGTTTTCTGCCATATGAGGCACTAGAGACTTTCGAGAAATTGTTTATCACACTCTTCACAGGTATCCATTTTTTTTAAATATCTGTGTAGTTAAGGCATCCATTCCAGAACAGTCAAATACTTTCCAAAAATAAACCATGTAATTCAAGAAGAAACTGCTCAACAACAAAAGCAACAAGCCTTTAAGAAGGGCTATATGAACCAATGGTGAGATAGGTAAAGGCAAGAGCGAAAGCCGCGACGCATACATGAAAGAACTGCGCAGCAAACATTATCATAGATGTGTGCGATGATCAGACAGATGGAAGTCTGGACTCACGAAAGCCAACAGCTTATTTGTAATTAACCTTCGCCTCTGTACATGTCCGTGACATTGCGTCCTCCATGCATTTCTGATGCAAGTGATACTTGTGTTAAAATATCCTCTGGTAAAAGTGGGAAGTACTGATTAAACTGATGCACTCAAGTAAAAGTAACAAAGTACAGGCTTGTAAATTTACTTAAAGTCTAAAAGTAAAAGTAGAAACCACTTTTTTCATGCCGTTGCCTACATTTTAAATGGATGTCTGCCAATAGGACTAGATCTCCGTTGTGTTCATTTTCAATCATCTCGTCGTCCATGCTACTATGCTAACGCCACCGCCACCAAGCTGCAATGATTTGCCGCCAATGAATACCGCCGAATCTGTCGATTCATCTTGTAGCGGTGCGTCAAATGCAATGTAGATTCCCATCCAATTAGATTGAATTTGGTATTGATGACGTGAACAATAATAACGGTAACTCCCTTGAAATGATTCAAACTAAAGTAACGAGCCAATTTTTTAAAATGTAAGGAGTAGAAAGTACAGATATTTGTGTAAAAATGTAAGGAGTAGAAGTAAAAAGTCGCCATAAAAATAAGTAGTAAAGTAAAGTAAAAATATCAGAAAAATCTACTTGAGTACAGTAATGAAGTATTTGTACTTCGTTACTTCCCATCTCTGAAGATAATAACATAACAATCTCATTATCACGAGAAAAAAAGTTAATGATTTCTCAAGATAACGAGATGATTAACCTGCATGTGTAATGAATTAGGCTGGCCAACAGCCCTGGATTCAACGTCCATCCATGCCTGGGGTGCCCATAGTTGTGCAGTTGTGGTACCGCGTGCGCACAAAGTGTTTTAGTTTCCTTTTTCTTTTCACTCCTTGTCAGGTCGTGGTGGATGTTTAGATTACATGGAATACAGTAAAACAGTAGTTTGTAGAATACAGTAGTTTGCATGGCCTTCACTGCATTATGTATCGCAACAAAAACTATCCTCATGAATTGGAAAAGTAAGGATAAACTCAGCATCAATCATTATAGAGATCTGTTGTTGGATCATATTAATCTTGAGACAGCATTTGCATCCCCATCAGACCGATCTCTCTGGGCTCCCTTGAGCGGCTCCATCACTTAATGTAGTGGGGGGCTATGGGGCACGTACTGTGGGGCGCAGGGGCTGGTTCGGGGGTCCTTGGGCCCTGGGGGGCTCTTGGGGTGCGCTCGGGTGGAGTTGGTGCCTGGTGGTCCCGAACCTCCTGGCCTTACTCCCATCCGGCTTTGGACGCCTCGGGCGCCCTAAGCAGCTGCCACTTTCTTTTGGGGGTTCCTGCGGGCGGGACATGGTTACTGGCCTGGTAGCTGTGCTACTCCCTAGGTGGTTGGGGGTGTGTTCGGGGTTCGGGTTCTGTGGGGAGGTTTTTCCGGTGCTTTTTAGGTCTACGTACGCTCGCTGTCTGCATTCTGCTGGGGCCTCTGGTTTTGCAGCAGCGGGTCCCCAGCGGGTGCCAGCACAGTGCCAGGGGCATTAGCGATCCCGCCTTCTTACGCCATCTCCTTCCAGGCGTCGCACTGTGGGTTCCAGCGCGGCGTTTTTCCTTGAATATTAGTAAGCTGGGGTCATTAAAGTGTGCCTTTTCTTTTTCTGGAATAATGGTGATTAGTGAGAGGGAAAGTTTTAAAGGAGGTTTGAAAAGCGAGTTTCCTCCCTAGGTTGTGATAAGGGGGAAACATAGATAATGGCGGTCCTTATTGTGTTTAAGATCCTCATGTCCTGTCTCCTGGTGTGAACGAAAAACAGTTGTCTGAAATGTTTATCTGAACATATATTTATGTCTTTTGATGAAGTGTTGCTCTTGGAAAGACTCAATGTCCGTGGTGTAAGGAGTCTTTATAATGCAAAGGTGGGGAAGGACCTAGTCAGAATCTCACAGGGAGCTGTCTCTCTTTGTTCTGTGTTGTTCTCCTCTGCAGAAGCTCGGAATAAAACTTTTCTTCCTTGCAAATCACTTCTCGGTGCTCATTTTGCCTCCACAGGCCAGCTGGCAGGGGGCTCCACACTACTGGTCCCTGGCCCCTCAAGGCTATGGTGGCAGATGCGACTTGCAGGGCCGGAGTCGGCGGGGGCTGGCTCTCCTGGGAGTGCAGTAAGCACCCCGGTCTTTTTTGCTCCCCGGCCCAGCAATCTCTAGATCTGCCTGACTTAACACTGCGTTGTCAAGATGGGTTTTTTTTTTTTGGGGGACATGCAAGTCCTACGCCTCGCTTGTCCCTTCAACACTCTCTGACGTCCCTAACCCCAATTTTATTTTTGCATTTTTTAGGACACTTCTATCTAGAACATTTTCACAACACACATCTATGTAGGGGCATTGTCACAAAGTGGTGATGGGGTCAAGGGGCACCAGTGTGGGGGCTTGGCCATGGGCCTCAATTATGATTGGCTACTCCCTCATCCCTCCTCGCGTATTTACACATTGAGGACAGCCTTCTCGAGGCACCTCTGCCTGCCGGATTCAAGGGGCGCTGGCACTGCCTATCTCCCCGATGGATGGACTTTGTGCTGGACCCCTTTTTGGTACTCCTAGTTTTAATTACACCTGAGAGCAACAGACAACAATGTCATCACATTCAAAAACTTGGCCAGAAGGGAGGGATGGGGACTTCTCACACCACTTGTCTCAAGCCTCCGCGCCCTGAGTCTGGGGGTGTGGAGGAAAGTGCAGCCACCTGGTTTTGGTCTTGGCGATAGTGGCTGCTGCAGGGCCTGGGTGGCCTGCTGGGGGGGGTGGGGCTGTCACTTTTGCTCTCCCAAAGAAGGTTGGAGAGGTGCTTAGTGGCTACGAGAAGTTATGGGGCTGGGGGCTCTGGCTGGGTGGCCCTTATGCGGGCATACCCGTCCCTCGTCCCCGGCTGTCTTGCTGGGGGTAGTCCGTCCGGAGTGCGAGGTTGGGGGGCGAAGCTTGATGGTGGAAGCAGAGATGGGTTAGTGTGGCTGTGTCCCCCACCCTCCTCCCCATCAGACATTTTAGCAGTTCACGACTACTGCAGTCCTCCTGAGCGATCTGCAATAAGCGCAGCAGTCTAAACCTTTTGATTCCGGGACTTGGTCCCTGGGCAACAAGATTTTTGTACCCTCTGCTATATGTGCCCGAAGTTATTAACTGGTTCGCACTCTTCAGCAAGTTTTAAGGTCATCCAGCAGGCTGCGCCTTTAAAGTAGGATTGTGGCTCCTTAATCAATTGGCATTTCTGGTGGTCATCCATTCAGAAGGATGTGAAGGAGTCTGTTTTAGCCTGCCCGACCGGTGCTCGGAACAAGTCCTCTCATCAGCCTCCAACTGGTCTACTACAGCCATTGCCTATTCCCAAACGACCCTGGTCACATCTAGCCATCGACTTCATACTTCTATAGTCGTTACCCAATGCACTCTAAAGGTGGTATGACCCACCATCTTGACAATAATCAACCGTTTTTCTAAGGCCTGGCACTCTTGTCTCTTTGAGAAAACTGCCTGCAGCTTTTCAATAACGTAGCCCAAAGCTCCTAAGTGAAACATGTCTTCACGCCTACATTGGATTCCCCAAGACATCCTCTCGGATCGCGTGGGACCTCAGTTCATCTCTTCTGAAGGTTTGGATAAGTTTTTGTTCGGCCCTCGGGGCCAAAGTTTCACTCACCTTCTGGAGGAGGGCGGGGGGTGCTATCCAGTTTGTGTGGGTGGTCTTTGTGGGTTTTTTTTCCACCACTAGATGGTGCCCTGTCCTCGTTTGGGCCTCCTCGCACACCTGCGCGTTTGTTGGGTCATCACTCAGAAGGAGGAGTATTTCAGCAGCGAGCCCGTCACTACCCTCCCAGCACTCCAGAGTGTTTGCCAGCTATTGGGTAACTCCCATACCAAACTTCGAGATTGCCTGAATTCTAACCCTTAGTCTTGTTCCTGGATCACCCACACTCCCAGCCTCATTCTGAGTTCTAAAGGCAGGGAAGCCTTCCTGATCCACTGGATAAGCCTGGACCTTCCTTGAACTCTGGATGGATGGATAAATTGAGTCACAAATAAGCAAGGGGAAACCTTCCACAGCCTGATAGTCTCTCCAAGTCCTCTTCAGGAAACCCCAGGATGTTCCAGTTCTGAAATTTCCAGTTCTTCTCTGTGACCTAACGTTAGTCTGTCTGTCCCTCCTCTAATGAGTTCTTTCATCTCTGTATAAGCCCGCACAACCTGTATCCAAAGATTAATCAGTAGTCCCGCGGAACATCCAGCGCCTCTCCTGCAAATTACAAGTCTCGGTCTCTGAACTGATCATTGTGATCTCCCTTGCAAAGTTTCCGGTTCTGGTTCACCAGTCTGCTGAGGTCCAACAGTGTTTCCCAGCTGTATATCTCTCAGTCTGTGTTTTTGTAAACCACAATAAACCTGTTAACTTTTTCCCTTGGCTTCTGAGTGGTTTTCTGCATGTGGGTCAGATCCTTAAAGCCCATAATGACAAAAACAATGTTTGTATGAAAAAAGTGTCTGCAAAATCTCTTTAATTTAACAATAAAAAATACTTAGTTAAGCAAATTATGCAAAATAGCAATTAAGAAGTCTGTTCCTTTTTTTTATATGGGGGACCACCATCCCAGCCTCCCAATCCAGGGGAACAGCTTGTGATGTCCACGCAATATCGTGTTAACCAACACAGCCCCACAACAACCAGAGCCTTGAGGTGCTTAGGGCAAATATCATCCACCCCTGGGGCCTTTTCAATGAGGAGCTTTTTAAACACCTCAGTGACCTTAGCACCAGAGATGGGAGAACCCAACCCAGAGCCCGCGGGCTCTGCTTCCTCAATGGAAGATGTGTTGGTGGGATTTAGGATGTCTTCGAAATGCCAAACGACACACAATCTTCCCCGTCGAGGTCAGAAACACACCACTCCCCCTGTAAATAGTTTTGGTACTGCACTGCTTCCCCATCCTGAGACGCCGGATTGTGAACCAGACTTGCTTCAAAGCCATACGGAAGTCTTTCTCCATGGCCTTTCTGAACTCTTCCAACACCCATCTTTTGGTTAGCGACCAGCAGAGCTACCTGCTGCTTTGACTGTTAGTCTGTGTTCTTTTTTAGTTCCACCGTTCATCCACCAGATGGTGCCATTGGGTTACTTCTGTCTTGGAGGGTTTGCCTACACGTCTCAATTACCCACACCTGCAAAAATCTCTCATCACCTTAGCGGAGATTATGAGCAGCTGACTGACATCACCTCTTTGCCAGAGTGTTTGCCTGTTTTGGGTATTATAGCCCCTCTGGGTTTATGCTGAGTGAATCTTTGAGTTTTTCTAGTGACTACATTCTCTTACCTTGGTTTTTGTAAATCTTTGACAGGAAATCTACAGATCCTCTGAGATTTATCTGGTCCTTCAAGGCCTGGAAGGATTCCTCTCATTAAGCTGAGAGTCACACTGCTCACCTTATGAGAATGCCTACCTCTTCCTAAAACCCAGTTGACAGTCTGCTCCGCTGCTCCTATGTTCCTCCATAAGTTTGCCTGTCTGCCCTCCAATGACACCTCCACCATCTACCAGTCTAGGCCTCCACAAACAGGCACCCCAGACCGTCCTCCAACTCTCACTGTGAGTCCTAGTAAGATCTGAGTTTCAGTCATCAGCCATTTTTCCCACCGACCTTGAACTCACCAAATCACTCTCTCCTTTGTGCAGTCGTTCCAGGTTTCCTGGTCGGTGGAATCCTTGAAGCTGAGATACCTGTTTTCTGTCACAGTACTTTTGTGTCTGAAAAAATAAACTGTTTAACTTTGATCCTCTCTCTGTGTTTCTGCATGTGGGCAAAAAATATAAGACCCATCATGACACGTTGCCCACGTGAGCATTGAAGTCCTCTATGAGAAAAAGGGGTCCCGAGGAGGGGCACTCTCCAGTACCCCCCCAAGGACTCCAAAAAGGGTGGTTAATCTGAACTGTTGTTTGGCGCATAAGCACAAACAACAGTCAGAACCTGTCCGGCCACACATATGCGGAGGGAGGCCACCCTGTCGTTCACCAGGGTGAACCCCAACATATAGGCCCTTAGATGAGGGGCAACAAGTATGCCTGCTCTGCGCCTCTCACCAGGGGCAACTTCAGAGTGGAATTATGTCCAGCCACTTTTAAGGAGACTGGTTCCAGATCCAGAATGATGCGTCAAACTAAGTCCAACTATCTACGTCCGGAATCTTTCAACCCCTGCTAGAACCGCACTAGCTCAGTCTCCTTCCCAACCAGAGAGGTGATATTCCACCTCCAAAGAGCCATCATCTGCTAAGGTCCCGGCCCTTCACTGCCACCCATCACACATTGTACTTGACCCCTTTGGCCCCTCCTACAGGTGGTTAGGCCATTGGAAGGGGACCAATATTTCTATATGGAACCCAGCCGGGCTCCAAGGGTGAAACCCTCGCCAAGAGGTGCTCACCAGCATGCCTCAATTCCAGGCCTGGCTCCAAAGTGGGGCCCCGGTGACCCACATCCGGGCAACGGAACACTAGGTCCATTTGTCTTGCTCATCATTAGAGGTCTTTAAGGCAAAACCAAAAAACAAAATTCTTAAAGTTAAAACAGGAGAGAACCAACATTCAGAAGTAAATAAACAAGCTTTGAAAAACACCAAACTATGACAGGATTTTGAAAAATTAAGACAAACAGTAATTGTATTTTATTATAGTCATATGCCGCAGTTCTTGCTTTGTTTTTTAGGTCCCTCAAAAACTTGAAACATGTGAAGGACCACGCGCATGGTCAATATGTGGTCTGACAGTTTACGAATAGAAATTGAGAAGAACATGTCGAAAGCAGATGTTCCTATTTTATAGTTGAACCTTTCCGGTCGCAACTACCGAAGGGAGCAGCCAGTGCTATGAGATAATGTTATTTTATTAGATAACTATTTGGTGTTTTAAATGTTCTTTCTTGCGAATTCTTTCTTTTATTTCGCCCACGGCTGTTTTATGCAATTCTATTTATCAGTAATGTTAGTAATGTTTTTGCGAAATCATTCAGAGTCGCCCCTCAAATCCTCAACCTAACCCGCAGGATAAAGTGCATCATTTCAGTTCGCCGAGCAAACGAAACGCGTTTGAAATCAAATAATCCAATTTCTTAAAAAGAGATTGCCTCGCAATGGTTAGTGTTACTGTGCTGTGATGAGGTTCACTGTAGATTATTTCTAAGAATTCTTTCAAACTGAAAATAAATCTTCTGCTGTTATATTAGTGCTTGAAGGAAAGTAAAGTGGCCAGAATAAATTTGCAAGGTCAAAAAAAATTTAGGCAAATGGTTACATTTATTCAGTTGAATTTTTTCTGCAAAAAAAAAAAAATAATAATGTTGAAATAAAAGAAGAAGAAACCACCTAAGCAACAGCTTCTGGTAGCTTTGTCTGCTGAATGGAACCAACACCTCACTGACCACAGATATAAAAGCCAGCTATAGATGTGTGTATAAAGAGCAAATAATAAATGGCCAATGTGGAACAGAGAGTGAAGTCATTGTGAAGAAGTAACACCTTCCAAGCCACAAACAGCAGCTCCTATATTCATCTGTTACCTCTATAGACTGACTCATTTGTGAAAGAAGCTGCAAGAGAAACAGTGGAACCATGATCCCTTCTAGAGAGACACAAATATCTTTATTGCTAATTCTGATGCTTTACTTTACAGGTAAGATCATGACTGGTGGTTTTAAAGAAACATTAGGCTGTTATAGTATTGGCTAAAACTGAAAATTTGTGTTAGCCAAAAAAAACAACAACACGTTTTCTGTAATTTAACAAACTTTTCTCTCTCAAAATGTCTCACATCTAAAAATAGCCTTTCTGAAAAAATAAACAGTACAATATTAATTCTACTAATTATTTCTCCTCTTTCTCAAAAGCTTCTACTGATGCAGATCTGCTACGCTTGATTGTCAGGAGTCGGTGATGAAGCTGCTTTGGCTTGTAGAAGTGGGATTTCTATATCAGGGCTGACTGGGTGAAACCATTACCTGGTTGTTCACTTTAAGAACCCAACAGTAAAACTGTTTGAACTGGATAGATTCACCAAGAAGCAGTAGGCTAACCAGACAGACTGAGTGTTACAGCAGACTGTTCCTCTGGTTATAAAGCAAGGTCCCCAGTGGCTGATGCTGGCCTTATACCTGCAGAAAACAAGGATCAGACTTTAATATCCATCTGTCTGTTATTCACAGTGAGTATTTATCTCCTATCATTTTTCTGAACAAGTAGACTTTAACTATTTTATCTAAACAGCCACTTTGTGTATCTGTAACTCAGTTGACTTTTCATTCCATATAAATCACGCTTAAGATTCTCAAGATAACGTATGAAAAAAAGGTAAAAAAATTATTTATCTTCAAATGTTCTTTACCTTCCTTTTTGCAGTTCTACAATTTCTGCATTTGAAAGCCAGAGTTGGTGATGAAGTCACTTTGCCTTGTGAAAATATTAACCATGACTGTAAAACCATCAGCTGGTTGTTCACTAATAAGGACCGAACTGTAACACTGTTTGAAACTGGACAGATTCACCAAGATGCAGCAGCTAAATCAGACAGACTGAGTGTTACAGCAAACTGTTCTCTGGTTATAAAGAAGGTCTCAGTGGAGGATGATGGTCATTATTTATGCAGACAGTTTATAAACGGACAACAAGGATCAGAGTCTAAAAGGCTCTGGTCTGTTATTCACAGTGAGTATTTATCTCCTATCATTTGTCAGAACAAACAGTAAAGCAGTTTTCTTCTTTACTTAAATTACTGTTATCTGGGACAGCCACTTTGTATCTGTTAATCAATCTACTTTTCTTCCACATATGTCAGGCTTCAAAGATTCTCATGTTAACAATAAAAAAGATACATTATTTTATTTATCTTCTGATGTTCTTTCCTTTCTTTTTGTTGGCAGTTATACAAGATGTGCATTTGACAGCCAGAGTTGGTGATGAAGTCAGTTTGCCTTGTGAAAATATGAATCATGACTGTAAAACCATCACCTGGTTGTTCACTAATAAGGACCAAGCTATAACACTGTTTGAAACTGGACAGATTCACCAAGATGCAGCAGCTAAATCAGACAGACTGAGTGTTACAGCAGACTGTTCTCTGGTTATAAAGAAGGTCTCAGAGGAGGATGCTGGCCTTTATTTATGCAGACAGTTTATAAACGGACAACAAGGACCAGACTTTATGATTTATCTGACCGTTACTCACAGTGAGTACAAACAACAATCATGTTTTTCCAAAAAAGCAATGATGTTGATGTATACAACCACATTTTGAAACAAAACTACAAGATAATAATAAGATTTATTATCTTTTTTTGTCTGAAATCTTCATCTACTTTAGAGGCTGAACAACAACAGAGAGATAAAATCAACTTTAGATGCTTGGTGAGGGAATATAGCTCCTGTGAACACACAGTAGAGTGGCAGTATGAGGATGTGGAGAAAAGGTTTTCACACATAGAGAAATCAGAACAGTCCTGCTCTGCTACTGTGACGTTTCCAACATCAATCCATGACTGGAAGTTAGACTTTCCTCAAATCTTAAAGTGTAAAGTGACAGATAGTCAGACTAAAGAAGAGAAGCTGTTTGACTTCAGAGATCAGTCCACTGCTGGAAGAACAGGTGAGAGCATTTTCATTAGCTCAGATGGAGAATAATTTAAAGATATAAACTTAAAATTGTTACACCTTTCTATTTCCTCATCTAATTCAGAGCAGTTTAAAGCTGCTTTATATTCACTGTATTTTTTCATATATAGATTCATCTTCAACAATAAAAAAAAGCAATGACCAAAACACAGCCACATACCATCACATCGACGACAGCAGAATCAAACAAATGGACATCATCAATAATTGATTCATCAACAAATATCAACAATTCATCAGAAGCCAAAGGTAGTGACTGAATATCTTGAAGCTCAGAGCCTCAATATTAAGTTCTCTATTGCAGGTATGTTTCAGTATTATTGTTAATCAATGACTGTGTGCAACTATTGATTCTTCTATCAGGGTGGATTTGGTTGAACGTTATTCGTCCTGTGGGTTTGGCAGCCATGATAATAACTGTTGTGTTGATCATCAGATGGAAGAAAACAGAAGGTAAAAACATCTTTTCTTCATCCTAAATTTTTCTTGCAAGCATGAAGGATTCTTTTTTTCTTAATTTACAACTAATTATCATTTTATGATTGACATTTAAACACAAATACATCAAAAGGTCATTGTGTTGATCAACAGAAAACAGGCAGGAATAAGGATTTAATCAGCATAACAACTAAACCTACATGTATTCTTTTATTTAGGTAGTAGAACAACAAATTAATAAAAAAGTAAAGTGAGTAAATCATTGAATGATTATATTGGTATCTTAATGGAAAAAAATGTTTTAATAAAAAAATCATTATTATAGGTGTAAAATATATCCTTGTATTATCATGTTTAAGGGAGTGGTGGCCTAGTGGTTAGAGCATTTGCCTGGAATCCTGAGGTTTTGAGTTCGAGTCCCACTCCCACCGACTGCCACTCCGGGTCTCCAAGCAAAGACCCTCAACCCCCCACTGCTGCCCAAGGGGATGGTTTAAGAAACGGGGCAACAAGTTCAAGACTGGTTAAGTGCAAATTAAATTACAAAATGTCCAAACAACTAAAATCTAAAATAAAGTCAAAGCAACCTAAAAGAAAAGACAAAGGGAGCACCCAAACACTAACTTCTAGTTTGTACCAAGTCAAGCAAGTCCAGAGCAAATTGACCAAAGCAATTGTAAACAGCAAAGGAGGTGGAATAGCTTAACAAAACCTACTAACTGCCCCCAACTGAATGATTTCAGGAGAATTTTTTATGGTGCAGGTAGGCCTCATCAACATCTGGCTTCACAATCCTCTGTTGGTCCAAAGAGGTCACTGCTCATCTGCAACCTTCAGGCTGCCAACAAGGAAGGTGTTCTGTCCAGAGTATGCAGCCGAACATTTTTATAAGGTGGCCAGGCAATGGCACCAAATGTACACTGAGGGGTGCCAGTTTAAGCCCCCGTGGATTAGGTCGCCGATCTCTGGCTGCCGCCCAATCCACTTTGCACTGGTCCCTCATGGCCTCTGCAGGGGTCCCACAACTCAAGGGGAAGAGCCTGGCTACCAGGTCCTTGCTGATGAACCCCATCCCCAGGCCTGGATCCAGGGTGGGGCCCCGGCTCCGCCGTACCGGGCGATGTCACTTGCCTTGCTGTATTTCTCGTCATGAGGGTTTTTTGTAACCGCTCTTTGTCTGACCTGTCACCTAGAGCCTGTTTGCCTTGGGAGACCCTAACAGGGGCATTTTACTACATAGTCTACAACATAGTCTCTGGGATCACTCAGGCACTGAAACCCCTCCACCACATTAAGGTGGCAGTTCAAGGAGGGGCAATTCTGGCAAACCGTCACGTGAGGGAAAGCAGTGCTTCACTAACACTGTTTTCAGTGGGAGGGGAGCCGCTTGACCTTGAAGGAGGATATTGTCGGGCGGTGGAAGGAATACTTTGAGATTCCCCTAACCTGGGCAACAGACACGGCCAAAGGAAGAGACGGGTGCTTGGGGCTGGATTCGCTCATCAGCCACAGCTGAAGCCCAGAGGTGGTCAAAAACCGCCGGCTCCCCTCCTGCCAAGACCTACAGCGCCGGCGCCAAATGCCCACAGAGCTGAGTGTGAAGTGCGTGGCCGGATGAGAATCAGCTCCTCCAAGTCCGAGGCCATGGTTCTCGACTGGAAAAAGGTGGCTTGTCCCCTTCAGGTTTTAGGAGAGTCCCTGCCTCAACTCAAGAGGAGGAGTTCAAGTATCTTGGGTCCTGTTCACGAGTGAGGGAAGAATGAAGCGGGAGATCGATAGACGGGATCGCGCAGCGGTTAAGCTGCAATAATGCGGACGCCGCAACCGTCTGTCGTGGTGAAGAGAGAGCTGAGTGAAAAGGCAAAGCTCTCAATTCACCGGTTGGTCTACGTCCCTACCCTCACCTATGGTCATGAAATCTGGATCATGACTGAAAGAACGAGATCCCGGATACAAGCGGCTGAAATGAGCTTTCTCCCGCGCAGGGTGGCTGGGCTCTCCCCTTAGAGATAGGGTGAGAAGCTGGGTCATCCGGGAGGGACTCGGAGAGCCGCCAGCTCCTCCACGTCGAGAGGAGTCACTTAAGGTGGCTCAGACATCTTTTTCGGATGCCCTACGCCTCGAGGTGTTCCAGGCATGCCCCACTGGGAGGAGGCTCAGGACTCCACCCAGGATTGACGCGCTGGAGGCACTATGTTTTCCTGCTGGCCTGGGAGCGCCTAGGGCTTCCCCCAACAGAGCTGGAGGAGGTGTCTGCGGAGAGGGAAGTCTGGGAGTCTCTGCGTAGTCTGCTTTCCCCACGACCCGGTTCCGGATAAAGCGGGAGATGACGAGGACGACGAGTACGAGTACTAGCGCTGAGCGGTGGCCGAAACCGAACTGTAGGGACAATCTATACTGATCCAACAGGAAAATGAAAAACTCTATTTTCCAAATAAAAACAAATTATACTTTCCTGGAGCATTTGCTAACAAATAGATGCATATATTTAAACATCCATCTAGATAAAAGGCAAAGTGGATAAAGTTGTTTCAGGTGTGTTTTCTAGGTCGAACATCTTTTCCATTGTCATTACTTGCCTATTTTTATCATCAGGCATAAAATTGACATTTATAAGTACTATTATCTTAAGTTTTTATTAGAATAGTTATCTATGATTTAACCGAAGAATCTTTTCAGAATCTAGTTCTGAAAAGAGCATGAATTCTATACCTATCTTTAATTATAGTATATTTATGTGCATCATTAATCACAGTGTTTTTGTTGTCAAGTAATTGTTAATCTATGAAAAATTAAAATGTTTTGAATGTTGAGAGTATTACTGTAGTATCCCTTGAGAGTATTACTGCTGCCACCGTCAGTATTATGAGGGAAAAGAATGGTAGGGATGGCCACAGGGGTGGCCAATAATTGGGTAAGGGTCATGGCCACCCCTGGCCCCCCATCTAGCTCCACCCCTGGTTCTGTCACAGATGGACCTGAACAACAAAAACAAGGCTACACAGCCTTAAGAGGCCAGGGGCCGTAACAATCAGATTAAGAAATATAATTGAACTTATAAAGGCCATCTATAATATTGTTATAATGTGGTTGTGGGTTTGTGGACCAATGAGCAAAAAACCACAGCATCACAGCATGATAAGGATTTTAGAGATTTATTAGCTAAAAATCAGACTGAAACACTGGAACAACACAGAGGATCCACCAAGATAAAGAGGGAAATGACAACTGAAGTAGAGGAGAACATTGGTGCAGATAGAAAGGGAAACACAGCTGAACTGAATCCACTCATTACTGAGGATCTGAGTGAAGGAGAAATATTTCAATATTGGGAAAATGGGGGAAAAAAGAGAGGGACAAATAATCCAAAAATATAGAAATAATCACCAACTAAAATAAAGACACACAAACTAGAAACAACAAAAAATAAACAAGAGAATTAAAACAAGCAAAAAGGTAAAAAAAAAAAAAAAAAAAAGGAAAGAAAGAAAGAAAGAAAACAAGTATGGCAGCCTTCTAATAACAAAATTGCAGATTACAGGATTTTTATAAAAAATAAAAAAACAATTGATTGTATTTGAAACATATTTATCTGTATTTTTGTTCTGCTCTGTTTAAAGGTCCCTCCAGAACCTGAAGCATTTGAAGGATCATCCTAATCGTCTCACGGTGCTCTCTTATACCTATCAATAAAGATATTTAGAAATAAAATGTTCCTGTTTTCAGGACTGCTGATACCTAGCTTAAATTATTTTCATCCCCATATATCAGGCTTAAAAGAATCTAGTGTTAATAATTAACAGAAGAGTTTTTGTTTTATCTATCATCATATTTTCTCTCCTCTTTCTTTTTCACTTCAGTTCACCAAGATTTTCATTTGACAGCCAGAGCTGGTGATGCAGTCACTTTGCCATGTGAAAATATTATTCATGAATGTAAAACCACCACCTGATTGTTCACTTCTAAGAAACAAACAGTAACATTGTTTTCCATTGGATCCATTTGAAATTATCCCCACAGTGTAGTGGATCCCGCTAGAGGAGAAAGCATAAAACAGGAACTCAGCATGTTCATGTGTATGCATGTGTGTTACATCCTGTTTACCTAAATTTGTATTGTTTTTCTAATGCTTTTTAGATCAGCTTGGAGGCTTTGCACCATTTCTGTAAATAGTTTATTTGATATGCTTTCCCATGATGTTCTTCTAAGCTTTATTTTATGCATGACCACAATAGTATAAATACCTTGGAACGTTGTGGCTTCACACTTTGAGAAAAAAATGGCCGCTTAATGTTTCCACAACGTCAGACATGTTGAAGTTTATATCTAAAAAAAAAAAGACCAGAACCCGATGCTGCTGACATTCTCAAATTTAGGCCAGCTCCATCATAGACTGAAAGTAGCACCTTTACAACCACAGACTTTGCTGCATCTAATGATCTTTGATGTTAGGTTAAAAAAGGAACTTTCCAGTTGTGTAAAAACATCTCTACACCCCATAACCCTCCCATTTGTTTTATATTTCTAAATGTTCTGTTTGCAGTTTTTAACCTTTTAATTTGATGTTAGGATCTCTAAGAAATATATAATATTGAATGACACAACAATGCTGTGGAATCACATGACCCATGTTTTGTCTTTGAAGAAATTATGATATTCATCATTTATGAAAGTGTCTTTTTTCTGAGATCTTTCTCTCCTGAAATAAACTCATTCAATTCTGATAGTTGGACTGCATCTTGTAAAGTTTCTTGAAATCACATTAGTTCGTAATTTTGACACTTATTTTGGAAGTCACATCTTTTTTACCTCTAGGTAAAGCATATTGACAATGTCTACTTTGAATGAAACTTATTGAATATTTTGTCAAAATTGAATTATTTGGTTGCTTCATGTCATCTTAACTTTAATATAACTATAAATAAACTAAATTAGAAAGAAGACAGATTGTCATGATGGGTTCTTAAATGGAGACCCAGTTATGCAGAACACCACAAGGCGGACACGAGGAT
>JAGKQL010000007.1:4346943-4380939 GCA_018398635.1 Cyprinodon brontotheroides | reverse complement strand
CAGGATTCCAGTATTCCTTTTTAGTATGTATTGAAATGGAATTTCAAATGGAAAAAATTATTAAAATAAAAACATTTGCACCTTAAAGACTACTTTCTTACTATTTTTCTTTTAATAATTACTCTAAAAAGAACCAGGTATTAAGCGGACTGCATTTTCCTGATGTTTTGAGGAATATACTTAGCCCAGGGGTGAAAGCTGCCACAGCTGCTACTAGTGTGAAGTGAATGGACAGCAACAAAGCGCTAAAAGCAACAATGGAGAAATGCTGTCCCTTCAATAATAATGTAAAACCTGGTTGGATAAGGATTCAAAAACTGGATATGAAGATGAAATCTGACGCGACAGTTTCAGAGTTACAACTGATAAAATAATTGCTGTCTGTGGTCTCTACAGTAGGCTATGGTGCTGAGTGGAGAATATATGAAAAAAGAACTATGAATCCACTACTTCATTTTTTGGTTTTGAATTATGAACTATAAACTGAACTAGTTCATTTTAAAATGAAATGTGAACTGAACTTTGAACTAGTTCACTTAGAAGAGAACTTTCCCAACACTGATCCTAGATTTCTTTTTTAATACAGTTGCCAAACTCACCCAGAGCCATAGCTCTGTTGAACCATCCATTCCACCTGCTCACACCAGCAATGATTTTATGGGATTCTTTATAAAAAGATTGATCTTATTAAAATAAGATCATAAAAGCACTCACCTCTATCCGCAATTGTATCTGAGGTAGAGTCCTGCAACAGTGGGGTACCCTTGGGTCCCCGACGGGTCCTCCCGCTAAAAATGCTCTTTTGGTGCTGGTACGTATAAAATAAGTGCGAGTGTGGATATTATTTTTTAGTCTTGGTGAGTAGTTGGTGATTTTTTTTTTTTTATACGTGTGTGTTATTTATGGACTTCAGAAATGTTATGATGAAATCAGGCACTTTGGGGGTCACTCTTGGTGGCAGCAAAAGCCCTGCCCGGCGGTGGCTGGGCTTCCAAGGCGGCGATCAGTGCGCATACTCGTCTGCTGCGGTGTTAATGGTGCTGTTCTGCGCCGGCGTACCTATAGCCTAATACTTGATGTGTTAACGAATTGGGGTTTGCGGGTTAAATATCAACTGGTGGGTCACGGGTTCGGATTTGAATTGAAGATATCGTGGGTGCGGGGTGGGTTGGTTAATCATCCTAGCGAGGGTTACCGGATGAGGGTCTTGAGGGTTGGTAAAACTTCGACCTGTGCAGGACTCTAATCTGAGCGTTCAATATGATCTGAACGGGTTTGGACTGCTTTGATCCAGATGACTTTCTGAGTTGAAAGCAAAATGGCCTGTCATCCCAAGCCCTTCAGAACTTGTATGTTAGATCAGTACCAACCAGGTTATTTAAGGAGGCATTCCCTCTGATCTCCTCCTCCATTTTAGATGTGATTAATCTATCTCTGTGTACAGGGATATGTACCTAAACTTTTAAGGTTGCTGTAATTAAACCTCTGCTTAGAAACGTCTCTTGACCCAAATGACTTGGTCAATTATAGACCTTTATCTCCAATCTTGCTTTCTTATCTAAAATTCTTGAGAAAGTAGTTGCGCCAAACAAAGTTTTCGCGATCCACTTACACCATAATGAGACTTTTTGAAAAGTTTCAGGTCACGGCTTTAGAGCTCATCGTAGCACTGAAACAGCTCACGGTGAAAGTCAATAATGATATTCTCATGGCCTGGCCCAGATAATGGACTTGTATCTGTGCTCATCCTGTTGGATCTCAGTGCTGCATTTCATACAGTTGACCATGATATTCTTTTGGAAAGACTTTAATATTTTTGTTGGACGGAATTCTAAGAAGGGAGCAGCACTTTGACTTGGACAAATCTTATCTATCTGATCCAATTCAGTTTGTTCATGTTAATGATAGACTTCAACACGCCAGTTGTTACCCGTGGAGTACCACAGAGCCTGTGTGCTAGGGACCAATTCTCTTTTACTTCTATACATGCCTCCCAATCGTAGAGTTATTAGGACAGCATGGGATTAATTTCACCTCGTTATGCTGATGATACCCAGCTATATCTGTCTATAAATCCAGATGAAGTTAACCCATTACATAGATTACAGGCATAAAAACGAAGACATTTTAAAACCTGGATGACTCTTAACTTTCTGCTTCTCAATGCAGACAAAACAGAAGTTATAGTCTTTGGACCAGAGTCTTTGAAGAAAATAAGTTGATTAGCCAGTCACTTCATTTGGATGGGATTAAACTGATTTCAGATAATAAAGTAAAAAAATCTTGGTGTTATTTTTGATCAGGACCTGTCATTTAAATCCATATCAAAGAGTGTTTCTAGAATTTCCTCTTTTCATCTGGAGGAATATTGCAAAAATATAGGAAATCTTCCTGGTCCAGGGGTGATGCTGGAGAAACTAGTCCATGCATTTTGTAATTCAAGGCTGGACTACTGTACCCTACCACATGTTCCACAAACTGTAGTTAAAAGCCTTCAGCTGATCCAAAATGCTGCAGGCAGTGAAAGTTTCGATGAAAGGTGAAAGAGGAGAGACTCACATCTCCGAATCCTGGCTTTCATTGGCTTCCTGTTAAATCAAGCAAGTAATGAGGAATTTAAAATCCTTTGAACTCACATATAAAAGCCTTAAAATGGCTGCTGGAAGTTCCATCTCCATATCAGAGATCTGATTTCGAAATTCCTTTTATGTTCCTAGATCAGAGCACTTCTGCTGCTCCAATCTGCAGGTTCTACTAGTGGTTCCTAGTGAATTTCTAAAAGTGGTATGGGAGGCAGGATCTTTTAGTTATCACGCCTCCTGCCTTTGGAACCAACTACCGCTCTTAGTCCTGCAGAGGCAGACACCTGCTCACTTTAAGGCTAGGCTTGAACTTCTTTGACAGCTACTCAGGTTATCCTGAGCTATCTCTATGTTATGCTGGCTAAGTAGGCTTAGACTTCTCTGGAGGACATAGGGACCCCCATTTCACTGGCTCCTTCTGCTTCATTCTCTCGCTGTTCTCCTATTCCTGCTAGTGAATTCTGTTAGTTCAATCTCTAACCTTTCTGCTCTCTCTCACAGTCAAACAGAGTAGCTTTGCCTCGCTCTGTTCCTTGCGTTTGGCTGTGACGCCATCTCTGGAAAGAAACATCAGCTGTGCTGTTTCCATCAACACCCTTGTTTCTTATAGATGTTGAGATCGGCCTGTTTTCCAGTGTGGTCCTGTTTCTGACTGTGACTAACTGGAAGGGAGCTGGCTCTGAGCTCGCCTGCCTGGCTGTGTGTTTCCTGAACGGGGCCGCCTTTTACAGCTGCTTTTTGTGTCTCTGCTTCTGTCTCCTTGAACCCGTCGGCCTCAGCAGATGGCCGCTCACACTGAGCCTGGTTCTGCTGGAGGTTTCTTCCTGTTAAAAGGGAGTTTTTCCTCTCCACTGTCGCTACAAGCATGCTAAGTGTGAGGGATTGTATTTGAGTCAATGAGTCAATGCAATCAACTGGTTTTCCTTAGATAGAAAACTTTGTATCAATTTGACTGAATTATCTGGTTGAACTGTAAAGTGCCTTGAGATGACATGTGTTGTGAATTTGGCGCTATATAAATACACTGAATTGAATGGATTTCGAAAACAACGACTTTATCCCATTCTGTAGCTTCATTTCACTGTAAATAAAACAGATTTCCAAAATATAAACATATTAAATCCACAATAAAAGTTAGTTTTAAGAATAATGAAGTAGGTTTTCAAATACCACACTAATTTAGAGAACTTTCTAAACCTTAATTTTCCAAAACTATTGTCAAAAAATATGATTGTTATTATCTAAAATAGATGAGTTAGTATCCCTTCAAGTTGGAAAATGGGAGCCTGATTTTTTAGTTAGCCTTGATCAAAATTTCTGGTCTAAAATCTGTCAGCGTAAGCACCTCAATGTGATTGTCATGGTGAGTTCTTCTGGATCTTGGCCTAATGCAGAGATAAGTTTGGACTTTGCTATGTGGTGTGGGAAGTGACAACCCTGGATTGGGCATTACTTAGACTAATGCAGCTCTTGGTTTGGTTCTGTTCCCTTACTGACACCTCTGGTGAGGCATCCACTTAGCGGGGTGGGCTTTCATCTCTCTGTAGAGCTTCTGGGTTTTCTCCACAGTCACTTCCATAGCCTGGATGAGTGGTCGCCCCCCAATGCTTGGCACATTCCCAAGTTTTTTGCTCCTGATCTCTGAGTGCCTTCCCGCAATTGCTCTCCCACACCACCATGCATCTTGGATCTTGTGGACGAGATCATCATCAGTGTGGCTCCTCCAATCTTGTTGGTAGCCTATGGCCCAATTTTAATGAACATCCTACTAAGCATCATTTGCCAAGGCTTAAATATGTAGTGCATGAGGATGGGTATGTTTGGGACACTAGTGATGGGTCAGTTTTCCTAGCTTTGCATCTGATGCTACTGCCCTCCTCTGGTTGTTGGGAGTTTCAGACACTTAGGGTGCAGTTTTGGGGAGGTGGGGGAAACACCTAACCTCCCCCGGTTTTAATTAAACAGTAGTCCAACAAAGACCAACACTATATCTCTGGTGTGTTGAAGAGTTTGGCTTTCTTCCTTGTAGGAGTTTGAGCTTACTGGCATGGCTGAGCTGAAGGTGATATACGATTGCCATGCCCAGATACCTCTCACCTTGTTGTGAAGATTTGCCTTGCTGTATGTCGCTGCCTGCAGATGAGTGGGGAGACACCGGGGCATGTCAGGCGCCTAGCCTCAGGAAGGTGGCTGGCAATACTTGATCTATAGGGGCTGGCCACCCAGGTTGCAACTGCCTGGCAGCTTTGGGTACAAGATCTCCATATGGGTGTGGGGCTCTAGAGTTGCTGAGATTGGCTGGGGTTGGGATGGCCCTTCAGCTACACTTGTGTTCTTCTGACATGGACAAATGCTCAGTACCACCCCTGGGTGACTGGGTATTTCCTCCTTGGTCTGGAGGCTGGTTGCCCCGACAGTGATTGGTCCCCAGACCTGGGAGGATAGTGTATATATGGGTGTTGTAAGAGTATGTTTTGTGTGTACTCTGGTGTGTGTCTTTGTTGAATGTTAGAATTCTATAGGGTTGTCAGGGGGGTATTGTGTGTATGTGACTGGGTGTGAATATATCTGTTGGCACTGTCTCATTGACTTTCTGTTTTATCAAATTATTTCTAGTTACCATCAAATATATTAAAAAAAAAACTGAAGCTTACTTTCTGATAGCTAGAATACAATCTCAGTTGCCTGGCCTACTGTAGCATGGTTTAAGATGGTGGGTGTCCATGTAAAGTGCTTATTTGGTGATCTGTGTGTGCAATATTGATACATCCTCAGTGAAGCACAGGCCAACACAGGAATACATAAGACAAACAAAGCAGAGCACATTACCAAGGGTAACTTATATTATTTCATCAGTAATCTAGTTTGACTATGGGAGGAAGCCAGAGCCTTAACCCATGCTCACTTAGTGAGAACTTGCAAAAACCCTGCAGAAAAACTGAAGACTATAATGCACAGACTGAAGACTGTTCATTATTGGAATCTGTTTATGACAAAAGCAGCATGTGTGCAAACCGTTGCCTCCTAGACAGCCTTTTTGGACTCTCTTTGCCTTTCAGTTTCTTTTTGCAAATGGTGGGCTTCCTGTCGCATTTTTAGGGTTGTGCTTTGAAAAACCAAAAGGGGTTAAGGGTTAAACAGGCACTTGCCAGCAAGCTTTTCCAAGGCCTGCCTGTAGGAGGTTTTTCATATAGTAGACTTCAAACGACTAATAAGAAATAAATATCTGTAATTCCAATTAAAAAAAAAAAAACTGACCCATCAAAACCACCTCAAACTTTAATAGCATTACTTGAATTGGGGCACAACCACATCACATGCTGTTGCTCAACATTCTGAGAGCTCAGCTCACATAATGTATGAAACTAACACCCCTCCAACCTCAGATCTGCTCACATGTCTGTTACTTGTTTTCCTTTTTTCTTGTTATATAAGTATGTGTCTTTTTCACAGATATTAGAAAAACCTAACTGTTACATAAAAAGTGTATTTTAATTTAATCAGTTTTTAAAATAAACTCTAAATTGGATTAATACTTTTTAAAGACATTTCTTCAACCCAGTTAGTGATGTGAGACAGAGGGTGATGTAATCAGGAAGTAACACCATGCAAAACCTGATGCAGCGTGCAATGTTTTCAGCTTTAAGAACAAACCACTTTCAGCCACCGAGTCTTTTGTTAACAAGATAGCAGAAGAGACAGATGAAACATTGATTTTATACAAAGGGATTAAAATGTATTTGCTCCTAATACTGATCCTTACATCTACAGGTAAGTTAACCTTTAACAAAAACATTATGAGCTGCATTAACAGTTATTCTACGCATTCTTGAAAAAAGATTTATTCTGAGAAACATTTGTATAATTAGATTTAAATTACATTGCACTTTATCACCTCTTAATCCTGATTTATGCTAAAAATGTATTTGTTGTTTAACTTGTTTTCTGAACAGCAACTACAGAAAATACCGAATCTATCTTCATTGTTAGAAATAGTGACAAAGTCACTTTGCCTTGTAAAAATGTGTCTGATGGTCAGAATAACTGTGACAGAACCACCTGGAGCTTCATCGGATCCATGCCAATAGTGACATTGTTTGAAGATGGTCAGTTATATGCAAAAAATAAATCAGAGAGACTAAGAGTTACTGCCGACTGTTCTCTAGTAATAGAGAATGTCACTATTATGGACGTTGGTCAGTACGTCTGCAGACAGTTTACGGCAGGACAAGGAGAGAGCTCTTCTGTTCTTCTGTCTGTTATTGAAAGTAAGTATTTACATGTTTCTTGCTTAAACTGTTTTGTTAGAACACACAAAAACAAAAATATTTTGGAAGTGATGTAAGGTTTTATGTCTTTTCCCTCAACATTTCTATCTTCATCAGTGACTGAACAGAAGACCAATGATTCAGTTGTCTTAAACTGTTCTGTGGTGGACTATAACTACCATAGACACACAGTGGAGTGGCTGTATGAAGGGGAAGCAAACATATCCTCACATAACCATCAGTCACTACCAACATTTCATTCTTCTGTGTTACTGACGGCCCCTCTTCATCAAAACTCATCACTTTATCGATCCAAATGTAAAGTTGCAAATAGTCATACTGGAAAAATTCATCTGTTTACCTTTGGCCACCAGTCTGAAGTTCAGACCACAGGTAAGAAAGAAAATATTTTCTTTATCTCAGAATCATTGTTGGATTTTTTTTTTTTTTTTTTTTTTTTTGTTTTGGTATTTACCACTGTTTATCAGTTAAAATACAACCAAGGCTTTTTCAGCGCAATAGAATATTATGACTTTATCAGTATTTGAAAAAACTAGATTAAAGAAAGCTGCAAAAAGCAGAGCAAAGCAGCAAAAAAAAGCAATTGATTGTACTTTAGATGTCATTGATATTTTCTCAAACATGACAGACCATCTCTCTAGGCTGAGAAATATCCATATCTAGCTTTATTAAATGACCCAGACTATCCCACATACAGTAATAGTACCTTAGGTGATTTGTGAGTTTAGGTGGTTCTAGATTTTTGTATTTAAACAATACTTAAATCAGCAGTATTAAATAAGGTCTTTTTTATGATAGAATTCAAGCAGTTGCTGAGAGCTTTATTAAGGAGTCTTGAAAGCTGATACAACGAAATTAAAATCAGCCAATAGTTTAATTAAACTAGTTAATTGATGAAGCAGTGATAGCACTGCCATGGAAATGGCGCTGGTAATAAAGGGCATTGCAGTAGTCTGGAGTACTGCAATGCCCTTTATTCAAGCATTAGCCAACAAGCTCTCTCCCATCTGCAGTTAGTCCAAAATGCAGCGGCTCATCTTTTAACGGGACCAGAAAACATCAACACATTACACCAATTCTTGTGTCTGTGCACTGGATCCCTGTTCGTTTTATTATTCACTTTAAGATTTTACTGTTTGCATTTAGAGCTTTGAATTGGATGGCTCCTCAGTACATTACAAACCTTCACCCAAGGACATAACCAGACACACAGAAACACAAGGAAACATATTGCTAATTTATTTGGAAACTCACTGGTTCATCTCTTGCCTTTTGCATGCTTCTTTCTCTGTGCTTTGTTTGTTGTTATGATTCAAATATTGTACTGTAATATACCCTGCATATCAGATAGGACAGAAAGCGCATATTCTCAGCCCTCAGCGTTGTAATCTCTTCGATTGAGTGAACCGTCGTGGACTTAAGGCAAAAGTTATCCAGTCACAGCTGTGTTGAGACTCAGTTATCGTGCCAATTCTTCTAAGCTCTCTGTCAGCATTGGAATTTTTTGGATTGAGCAAAACCATTGGAGACTTACAACAAAAAATCCAACACCACAAGCTTAAGTTGTAGGGGAAATTGACTTTTGCTTTTCTTTTAAGAAGTTTCGACACCTTTCCAGTAGTCGTTGTCAATTCTGTTGATTAGCACTAGAGCCATCTTTAGTTGGTTTCCTGTTAAATCCAGAATAGATTTAAAATCTTCTTCCTCACATATGAAGCCTTAAATGGCCAAGCTCCATCTTACAGTATATCAGAGATATGATTCTTCGTTATGTTCCTTACAGAGTGCTTCGCTCTTAATCTGCAGGTATACTAATGGTTCCTTAAATTTCTAAAATTAGAACGGGAGGGAGATCTTTTAGTTATCAGGCTTCTCTCCTGTGGAACCAACTACCAGTTTTAGTCCGTGAGGCAGACACCCTGTCTACTCTTAACTGTAGGCTTACAACTTTCCTCTCTGATAAAGCTTATAGTTAGAGTGGCTATCCTGAGCTATCTCTATAGTTATGCTGCTATAGGCTTAGACTGCTGGAGGACATCGGGGACTGCTTTTTCACCATTCTGCTTCATTCTATCTCTATTCTCCCATTCTGCAGAATTTGTGAGATCAATCACTAACATTATGCTCTCTCTCTGCTTTTTCTCATAGCAGCTTTATCTTGCCTGTTCCTGATTGGCTGTGACAGCATCCTTTAGAGAAATATTAGACGTGGGAGCAGGCTTGGAGCTTGTCTGCCTGGCTGTGTGTTTCCTGGATGGGGCAACCTTCTGAGCTGGTTAACAAGTTCCTTTGTATTTCTACTTCTTTCTCTATGTCTGCTTCTGTCAGTCGACCTCGGTAGATGGCCGCTCACACTGAGCCTGGTTTTGCTGGAGGTTTCTTCCTCTTAATAGGGAGTTTTTTTCTCTCCATTGTCGCTATAAGCATGTTTGCTGTAAGGGATTGCCTTCAAGTCTATGCAATGAACTTGTTTTTTCTTAGATAGTAAGCTTTTAATTTAATTTGACTGTATGATCTGGTAGAATTGTCTCTCTAAGTGCCTTGAGATGACATGTGTTTGAAATTTGGCCCTATATAAAAAAACTGAATTAAAATGAATTAGAGCGGTGCTGTATTTAAGCAGTATTTAACCATCCTACTAAGATTATTCCAAGTCAGATGCAAATCAAATAACCACCCCTTGTTCTTCTGTATTGTCTGAGTCATTAGGTCTCCATGGGCTATAGGATTGGCCTATAAATAATAATTAGAGGTGTTATTTAATTTCTTTTGAATGAGTTCCACCCTCTCTGTTCAAAATCTGAATATTTTGATCTTCAAATGTGTGTTCTTTGTTCTTGAGGTGCAAATTTAAAGCTGAATCCTGGCCAGAGTTACTAGGTCTCCTATACTGTGCATTGCAGTTGTGTAGTTGTTTGGTTTCTCCAATATAGGCGGCTGTACAGTCCTCAGTGCACTGAATCACATAAACAATGCTGCTCTTCTGTGTTCTTTCTTTAGGATGAACCAGTGTTTGTCTGATTGTGTTGTTGGCAGTGATGGGCAGTAGAGCAGTTACAAGTGGTAGCATTACTACCTTAACTACATTTGTCAGTAGCATGGTCATAACGTAGCTTTTTTCTACATCAAATAGCTTTTCAGTAGTGAAGCTACTTTTGTGGCCAAGTACCGTGGTAGCGTCCACAAAGGAGTAAAGCTACATTCTCCCAGGCATTTCTAGATCTTACCTCTCTGTCTTATCCACTCCCAATGCAATATAGCAGGAGTATAGCAGCTTTTTAACTTTTTGTTTTACAATCTTGGTTTCACGCCCTAGATTCTGTAGAAAACAATTCCTGTGAGTATCATCTAATGCAGCCAGTGTAGATAGCAGATCAGCTGAATACAATATAGGAGGCAGAGGCAGAGCCATCTTCACATCCAGGACATCCAACTCAAAATTAAGAAACGATGAATGAATGTTTAATGTAAGTAATTATGTTTTCCAGGTTTGCACTGGTGGCCAATTGTTGTTTCTGTGGCTTCAACAAGCATCTTAATATTCATTGTGATTTTCATCAAATGGAAGAAAACTAAAGGTCAGAACCATCAAAAATGAAGCTTTTGCATAAATGTTTATTTGGTTGTAATTTGATTTCAAGTGAAAAACTATATTCATTTTATGTTTATGGCTTTTGATTGTTGGTATGATAATTATTGTTTTCTGCATTAGAAATGATTGATAAAAAGTACTGAAACTCTTTCATTACACCATGAAAGCTAAATTCTATCCCATTGCTTTTTCAGAATGTATGAATAGGAGTAAAGGGGACACGGTGGGTTTAAATAAACCAAGATTTTTCATATCTAAAAAATGAAATATTAAATGTGTGATGTAACTTCTTCAATACATGTACATTAAACATGAAATTGACCAAGACCAAAAGCTTTGATGCTGCTTTTTCTGTATTTCTGGCAGGAACCAACCTTAGAGAGACAGCCTGAAGAGACCGTTTTGGGTCCAGAACCCAGAGAGGATATGGTAAAAGCCCAGTTAGACCAGTTCAAAACTCGACCACAGTGTTACATTGATCATTGCTTTCCTAAATTTGTGTGACAGACAACCACCATTTTAATTCAGGTCAATTAAATATAGCGCAGAAGATTTTGCATCAAAATGTCATCTTATGGGACAAACAGATCTATTAAAGTTTTCTATATTATCAAAGGAAACGTAGCAGATTGCATCATCTATAAAATATAAAAAATGTCTATGAAAATGACAATATGTCACAATTGCATTTAATTATATATATATATATATATATATATATATATATATATATATATATATATATATATATATATATATATATATATATATATATTTCTAAATATATGGACCTATGTTCTTGTTCTCTCTCTATAGATCTGTAATTTGACTCACTTAGAGACTTGGCAACCATTTTACACTGGATGCCCTTTCTAACAAAACTGCATTCAAGTCCGTCTGTGTGTTAGCTTTTTGATATGACTTTTTTGTGTGCAGACTGATCTTGCAGGGGAAGTTTGCTATGCTTCAGTTTGCCGCAGAACAGACAAGTAACACAAAAAATGGTGAGTGGTTTCTCTTTTTACTGGTAGACAGATTGTATCTCCACTGCTTCCGACTAACTCTGGTGTGGTCTGTTTCTGGTATAAATACACACTGGCAACCTCAGAAATGCAGATTGCAAAAGTCCCTCTGGACGTACAAGCCACCTTAGCTCTAAATGTTCAAACAAAATCATATGTGATCCACTGTCTGTTGCTTAGCAATATACAGACACAAAGCTGTGTTTCTTGTCTTCACTGCACAAGGACTAAACAAAGTATTATCTCAACACACCCTTAATCAGAAAATCTGTCTAAATTAGATATTTTCTTTCAAAATTTATCTAGAAGGGGCAGAATGTAACCAAGACAGAGTGTTGGGGAGTTTAAGGTTGGCCTCATCCACTGACTTTCTTAATTGGTAAATGTTGTTTCCTGACTTTCCTTTTTTTAGATGGGGTACACACCGACTTCCCCAACACACCACGGGCCTTTCCTCCACTAAAGATTCTGAGCGATAAAGGATATTTGTTTACTCCACAGTGAAACTTAAGGGGGAAGATTTTGGCTTAATTAATGTGTTCAGCACAGAAATATTAAATTCGGTTTACAAAAAGGAGGGTAACGCAAATCAGTTCTACAAGCTTAGCTGGAACTTGGGCTGGAGTCAGGTTTTAAGAAGTACTGAAAGATCCAGATTTGTTTGATTGAGTTTCCACTACCTGGAAAACTATTGGTTTCCTGGTGATAGCTAATGTACATCATTACATAAGCACTTGCAGATGAAATTGGTCCTTGTTACAAACTGAGTTGTTGTGGAAGATCACAGAGGTTTGGTATTTGTTATTATTGTCTTGAAACTGACAGGCAAGCCACGTGAAAGCATTGTTGAACTCCTATCGTGAACAAAGAGGCCTACTGGCGGGTTGCTGACAATTTCAATGCTTGTTTAACTTTTTATTAATATTTAACGTTTATACTTTAAACTATTACAGGTTTAAACTATGAACCTAGGTCACTTGCTTCAAGTGAAGCTCAAAAAAAGTTTTTAAAAATCGGTGCCGACTTAAGTGGTTCTCTTGCGGGTTGGGATAAACCAGTTTAGTGGTACTTAGAGTTCAACATGGACTAGAACCTGGGCTACTCACAAAACATTTACAAATGGAGGTGGACCGCGCAGACAAAGCGAGATGTGAATCGAGCTGCAGCGGTGTACTGATGACGAAACTAAAGGAAGGTGTTAGGGAGAGGAAGCAGGATGCCTCTTATAACCAGTTCAATTTGTAGAGGGACCTCATAACGTTCTTATCCACCACTAGGAGCCACAATTCTTTGTGTGACAGGATATATATGCACAGATGACCTAAAGACTAAACAAGAACAGACCTTTTCATGACTTGTAGTCTCTGTGACAAATGAAAAGGTACACCACTTTGTGTTGGAAAAAAAAACATTTTCTCATCATTTCCACTTTTATCTTATTTTGAGACCTGACGGTGAGCTTGTTTTTTATGTTGTTTTTTCTATATAGCACAAAAGTATTCACTCAGACTGAAAATCTGCTAGAAGAGGCTCAACTTGAGGCTAATTTTACTGATGCTTGAGAAGCTGCTTTCCGGTGTGAAATATTTTGGAAAGTGTGCCAGACTACTTTAGGTTCAAGATTACTCATTATCCCTCTGTTTGTTCCAGTTTGTCTGGAACTTGTTTTTTGTTGAGTTGCTTGTCTGACCAGAACAGACATAGCATTGGCAAAGACTGTATCCAATCTGCAAGAATTAATCGGTACAGGCCGTGATCTGATTCTTGTTGACCTTTTTCTCTGATAACACTTTCTAATGTTTTGGCTCCTATAATGTAGAGCTTAAGCTGTTCATTGCGTGTGAGCTGATGTCTGAAAGACTGAAGGCTGTCTGGATTCAACACAGCAGCCTAGAGCTCATTTCCTACCCAGGGTAGTGTTCTTACTGTTGACCTTATGAGAGTTGAAGGGATAGGAGCTGGACAAAGGAGTGATGAGCTATTTTGAGGTATTCAGAAGGAGCAATAGAGTAGAACCACACAAGAATGATAACAAATTTCAAGTTTTGCAGTGTTCAAAGCATTGTTCTCAAAAACAGCTGTCTGTGCTTAACTTTAAGTTGAAAGGGTGATATGTTTTTTTTCCGCAATACAGAGGATATAGCCAGAGTAAAAGTTAAGTTCTGTTTTTTTCCACCATATTGGTTTTGACTTCTTTAGTGTGGTTCTGAAAGAACTGGGTCCTTGCTTATGCTAAAGTTAGTGGCTTATAATTTATCTAACCTTTATGCTGAGTGGTGAATGTTTTACTCTTAAAAAGCAAATCTAGCAAAAGAGCCGTTTATACAGTAGTGCTTTTATAGTGTTACCAATTGTCATCCGTATCTGAGTTTTTTAATTTGATTTAACACAATGAAAACATAGAAATTTCTTTCATGAAGCTATATTGTACCTAACATATATAAAATTGTAGTTGTGTTCATCTTTGTTAATTTAATATAAAACCTTTTTTATTAGCAAATTCTTTAAAACATGTCACTTCTCAAAGATTGACTAATAAATGGACCTAATCTAATCTAATGGTGCTTTTTGTAAGTTTTTCTCAGCAGCTGGTTTGACACAAGCTAGTTGAAATACGACACATGGTTGTTTCGACCACAGTAACAGCAGACCACTGCTGCTGCTGCTGCTGTTCTTGCATTGGTGCATACTTAGCAAGCAAAAAAAATGAACCCATATTTCCAACCACTAAGCCACTTTTCACACTAGGTCTTTTGTGAGATTTTAAGATATCAGGAGGAAATAAGAGCTCATGATGCAAAGAAACATATTAGAATAAGAAAACTTTACAAATCAACTACTTACAGATTAACCTGTAAATACCATAGAATAAAATACAATAGTTAAATTCTAACTGACTTATATACATTTTTGCAAGTTCTACAAAATATTTCTTTTATTCTTACTATGTACATAGTAAATGTAATGGATGATTGTAGGTATGTTGGCTGCTGGGTTTGCAAGGATGGAATGCACCTTACAGTATCTAGAAGTAGGTATGAAGTAAGGGGCTTCTTAGATCTAATTCGCCTTGATGTGGAGGAGAAGCCTTTACTCCGAAAGCCTCCAGAATGAATGAGATCTTTTACCCTCATTCTATTCATAAAGGAGAATCCAACCTACGAAGCAGCTTTCTGTTATAGTCCCTTTTTGTACAGGATCTTGTTCTTTGAGTCACGATCCAGATTTAATAAACATAGGTGAGTGAAGTGTACCTACCGGTGAATCAAGAGCTTCTCCTTTTCACTCAGCTATTTCTTCCCAACAAGAGAGACTGGTGCAGCCACCCCACTTTATAGCAGTAGCTGCACCGACATCTACTGATCTCCAACCCATTCTCCCCTAACTCCTGAAGAGGACCCCAAGATATTTGGACCTTTTTACTTGATGCAGGAAATCTCCAACCTGAAGTGAACAAACCACCATTTTTGACATGTTGCTGTTTAAAATCCCCTGATGAGGCTATCTCAGGGTTTTAAGACACTGGCAGGTCATTCAATTGAATTCAGTTCATTTTCTAATCCAATTCACAAAAAACATGTCATCTCAAGGCACTTTTACAGTTCACCAGATCATACAGTCAAATTGATTCAAAGTTTTCTAAGAAAAACAGTCATACCAGTCATAGAGTATCACTTCCCAATACCAGGATTTGCATACACATTCACTTGCAGACAAAGTTACTTTTTCCTTTCCATGACAGCTATTTTCTGGAGATGTACTTTTATGTCAAAGTCCTTTGTGGTGAAGGGCAGCATCTTGTGCTGGCAGGGACTGGTCCTTCTTGGATGTAACATGAAAATGTTTAAAAGTAGTCCAGCAAGAAAATCCTTGGAAGGAATAGTTTAGGTTCTCCCACCTTTTGTAGCTTTGGGTAGAATGAAGTGCATAAGAAACATAAAGCAAAGCAGGGACAAGGGATAGGTGATTCACAGCAACAGAGAGAGGGCAGAAGTACTGAAGGGATCAGAAAAAAGATAAATAAAAATAAAATAGCACTTTTGGATGATAGAAGTTATTATTTATGGCCAGCAGGTGGTGCTACTGCAACCATCAGCCATCTTAGCCTCTGAAATAACATTAAATATTGCAGAAATGTTGTTTTAAAATTGGCGGTTTTGTATCTCTTCATCAGCTACACTAACAATATAGCGTATTTTCAGATGTTTATATCTCTTTTATATATTTATAATACTTAATGTATATAAATGGAAAACATTCACACTATAGTAGAAGTTTTATAACATGATGATGTACGGATGGGTTGTTGCTTCTTTTCTGCCTTTATCATGCTGTAATCATTTCATGGATGAACAGCTTAGATTTAAACAGCAATTGATTAAAAAAAAAAAGAAACACACTGAGTAACAGCAGGATAGTGCAATTAAGAGTTGAGACTCCCTCTTGTGGTGAATTGAGATGTTAACCCCATTTAAACTTTTCAGTAAATACTTGGCAAGATAATCATTTGCAGTATTCTCAGCAGAGTACAGGGTTGCAATGTTTTTCAATTTAAGAAGAACAACTCCGTTTTAAAGTCACTAAAGTCAGTTTATTACAGGTCTGCTCTTGTTTTATGCTAAAGGTAAGATTTTTAAGCTTATTTCAGGATAACAAAGAGGTCCACCCAGTACAAAGTTGTCTGTTCCAGACTTTAGTGAAATTAATTTGAAATGTGATGTCTGCAAAGACTGATATTTATTTTAAAAAGTATTGTGGCTCTTTTCCCAACAGTGTGAAATTAAAGTCAAAACGTATTGTGTTTATTTATGCATATCCCTGTTGTATCTATGCCCTTTGTGAAGCTGAAAAAAAAACCCAATACAAAATACTCTGTCATCCAATAATCTGTAAACCCAGGTCTACAAGCAGCTTAGAGAAATATGGATAGAAAAGTGCTAATTACACACAGTAAGATTAGAATACATATGTAACTTGTGTACAAAGCGTGTATACTTTATATTTGTGCATAAAAATAATAAGAAAATAAAAGGCGCTGAAAACCTACAAAACAAAGAATTCTTCAAGAGCTTATAAGTTACACTTTTAGTAGCAGCAGTATATCAGCCTGTGGCTGATAATGCTCTCTGACTGAGTGAGCTATTTAAACGCTCTGCTGTTTGTGGTTTGCAGATAAAACCACCATGTAAAGTCTACATTCGCAAGACCAGTAGGACTAGATTTGTGATGGGGGGCTGTGGCATAGAAGTAGATACAGGCGAGAGCAGTTTATAGAAACTGTCACCAAGACTGTGACTGATTACAATAAAACAAAAGGAAGGAATGTATCTAATATATGAAATAATGTTCATGTAATTTGAAGAGCATCCTTCAAGAGTTGTGAACAGGTAGTCTAAAAAACTTTGGTCATTGAGAAAGTTTGGATATTCTGAGAGAAAAAACCTTCAGAATATAGCTCTGTGGTTTAGTTTTTATATATTTATTCAAGCACCCCATAGAGCCACATAGTTTGTATACTTAAATGGTAAACATGTTTCTTCCATATCATCATCATCAACACACTAATATGTGGTTAAGGTTCTGTGGTTTGTTGGTGAAAAATGCTGTACATGTTTCCAACAGAGTGTATATTCAAATGTTGCTCCTTTATGCATTGGAAAAACTGCCCTCTGCTGCTGCAACTTTAATAACTTACAAAGTTAGAGTGTGAACCACCTATGCATGCAAGAATGACACAGAAACAAAGCACTGAAGAGGTAACACGCCAGACCTCACTGAGAGCCTGGAGTTTCACCCCTTCATCACGAGGAATAACCATTTTAGGTTTATTGACAGGACAACAATGGCGAGAACAATGTCTGGATTTGGATGGATCATTGAGATTCTTTTTCTGATACGGTAGTTAGTTTTACACAGTACAGGACTAGTTTTGACTAGCTATAGTATTTCTGCTTGAAATGCTTGTAACTCTTGGACATTTAGTTTGGGTTTTCTTTCTATAGCAGCATCAGAGAGGCAACCTTCCTCATTTTTTATCATTCGAGTGGGTGATAAAATCACCTTGCCTTGTGACAATATAAGAAATGATCACAAAAACTGTGACTGGAGTACATGGACCTATGAAAACCCTTTGAAAATTGAGACACTATTTCAACATGGCATGATTAACAAAGATGCAACAACTAAATCTAATAGAATGAGTTTTACTGCAAACTGCTCTCTCATTATATCAAAAGTAACATTTCAAGATGCTGGTCTTTATACCTGCAAAAATCTCATGTCAGCAAATGCAAACGACTCTCAGAATACTCTGTCCGTTATTGGAGGTGAGTTTGAACATCCAACATCTCTTAAAATAAAATGATGACAGGTGATATCTGTCTTAGTCAAAAGCTTCAATTCCTGCCCTTTTGTTTCTTATTGTATACTCATGTTTGGCAGTACGTGAATGGAAGGAAAATGGCGAAGTACACTTGGAGTGCTTTTCTATTAAAGTAATAGTACCTCTATTTGGTTTTGAACCAAGTAAGAAAATAGTCATCAAAAAAGATTAAAACATATTCTTGCTCAGCAACTGTGACATTTACATCGCCCATTCGTCAAAAGTCTGACATCTATGAGTTTCTAAAATGCAAAGTGACTGCTGAGGTTACTGCAGAGTTCCAAATGTTCACCTTCAGTCCTCAGATCACAGGTGAGAAAGATGTTGAAAAAATGTATGAAAAAATTACAACCTCTAAGAAATAAAGGAAACTAAACAGAAAATGTATCAACAACAGTATCTCTATCAGCAAAATCGGCAACAACTGATTTACATCAGTCTCCAAATGGACAAAATCCCAAAGTAAATACAACTTACAACAAAAATGACTCATCAAAACAAGGTAGTATCCACATCTATAGGCCTATTTAATTGTAAAATCAGATATTGTTTTCTCAATACAAAACATGACTCTCTTTTTTTATTTCAGATTTTATTTATTTCTTAAGATGCATCATTGTGCCTGTGGGCTTGTCAGCTTTCCTATCAGTGGTCATTACTGTCAACATGTGGACAACAACGAGAGGTGAGAACATTTGCATGTCAAGTTTTACCAAACCTTGGAGTGAGATTTTGAAAGAGTTTGGACAGGCAATGCTTGTCAAGGTTAGAGTGAAAGGCTATGAGGGTAGGTTATTACTGGATTACTGGCACTAATGCAGGAACCTATGCAATTGACAATCCACTGTGCAAACTACACTGTGTTTGAATATTTGCTAATAGGGTAATGTCATGTTTGGCTTTATGTGCCGCACCCACATGCAGAAACACACTCGGTAAACAGGTACCGTTTCAAGGGCTTTATTAAACACTGGGTAAATAGATTACAGAGATAAACACCTACCAAGAAAACAACAAGAGCAGGAGTGCTGCCAGGTAACCGGTTTCGTCTAAGGAGGAAAGAGATTAGGTTAGACCGCAGAGAGCTCTGGTGGAAAAACCTACGGAGCTGAGCTTACCACTGAGCGCGGACAATAGTGCAGGGCCGGTGCTGATGAACCATTACGGGTGTCGCGGCGCCCCGCCCACCAGTCAGCGACGAACACCTGGCAGAAAGTGATAGAAGCAGAGGAGAGGAGCGGTAGCAAGCTGCGCGGCTTAGCAGGCCGGGTCCTGACACCACCACCCTCCACGGTCGCCTCCTGGCGAGCACAAGGAAGACGTGGAGGGACGGGAGGACAGGAAGGAGTCGATCAGGGACTGATCTGGGATGGAGGAACAAGGAAGCCAGAACCGATCCTCAGGACGCCAACCCACACCCAATGCGACAAGGTATTAAAACCTCTGCCTACCGAGGGGCGGGGAGGCCCGCGATCCGTTGAACCTGACATCGTGATGGTCCTGGGTGGGTGAAGAGGTTCAGCAGAGAGCAGGACTGGTGACAACGGGCTTGATCTGGGACACGTGGAAGGTGGGATGGACTCTGGAGTGAGACGGAAGACGGAGGCGGACGGTCGAGGGACCAACAATGGAAATTATCTCATAGGGGCCGGTAAAACGGGGAGAAAGGTTTCGGCAGGAGGATCTGGAGGGGATGTCTCGGGTGGAGAGCCAGACTCGCTGACCGGGATGGTAACTGGGGGCTGGAAACCGCCTCTGGTAAGTGAATCGGCGGTTCTGTTCGGCTGTCTGTTTGAGTGCTTGGATGGTTTGGGTCCAGAACTGCCTACAACGAAGGATGTGGTGGTTAACTGTAGGGACGGCAATCTTTCTGTTATCCTCGGGGAGTAGCGGGGGTTGGTAACCTAGGGAGACCTCGAAGGGGGACATGCCAGTAGCTGTGGAGATGTGGCTATTGTGAGCGTACTCCACCCAAGGAAGGTACTTGCTCCAGTCAGAGGGGTTATTGGACATGAGACAACGGAGGGCGGTCTCCAGGTCCTGGTTCAATCGCTCTGTCTGACCGTTGGTCTGCGGGTGGTGGCCAGAGGTAAGGGTGTACAGGGCCCCAAGGGCCCTGGCAAACTCCTTCCACACCCACGAGATGAATTGAGGACCACGGTCAGACAGTATGTCCTGCAGGATGCCGTGCAGACGAAAAACATGTTTCACCAGGAGCTGGGCCGTCTGGAGGGCAGGGACCAGTGGGCTTGAAGAAAAGGGACCAGCGGGCTTGTCTAGGGTTCAAACGTTTGGCAGACTGGAGGTAGGTCAGGTTCTTATGGTTGGTCTAAATTACAGTAACACGGGCTGCTAGGACCCCTTTAGCCAATGGCGCCACTCTTCCAAGGCGAGCTTAATTGCCAGGAGCTCTCTGTCCCTGACATCGTAGTTGCGCTCTGCCGGGGTCAGACGCCAAGAGAAGAAGGCGCAGGGATGAAGCTTCTGGTCCAGGTCCAAGCACTAGGACAACACCACCCCTACCCCAGAGTCAGAAGCGTCGATTTCAACAGTGAATTGTTTGGCGGGGTCGGGGTGAATGTGGATGGGTGCTTGCGAGGACCTTGACAGAAGTAAGGTTGTGGAGGGGAGCTGCGATCTGACTGTACCCCCTGATGAAGCTCCGGTAAAAGTAAGCAAAACCAAGAAAACGTTGTAACTCCCTCCTGGTCTCTGGTGCTGGCCAGTTGAGCACAGCCTTAATCTTCTCGGGGTCTGATCGGACCTGTCCCCCCTCCAGGATGAGTCCGAGAAAGGTGACTGAGTGCTTGTGAAACTCGCATTTCTCCGCCTTGACAAACAACCTGTTCTCCAGCAGCCGTTGGAGGACTAGACAAACTTGATGTTGATGTTCGGAGAGGGTGCGGAAGTAAATGAGGATGTCATCTATGTACACAAAGATGAAGATGTTGAGAAAGTCGCGGAGAACATCATTGACCAGAGCCTGGAAGACAACAGGAGCGTTGCACAGGCCAAAGGGCATGACCTGATACTCGAAGTGACCAAGGGGTGTCTTGAAGGCCGTCTTCCACTGATCCCCCTGGAAGATCCGCACTAAGTGGTAAGCACTACGTAAATCTAACTTAGTGAAGATGGTGGCTGACTGGACCGGCTCGAGGGCGGAGGAGAGGATATTTATTCTTTACGGTTATCACGTTTAGGCCGCGATAGTCAAGAGCGGCGGGTGGGGTGCTTAGCTGCCTGGCGACAAGCGTCTGCTGCCACAGTGCCTGACATTGGGCCGAGAAATATTGGCAGAAACGACTTAGTGCGGACCTGGCAAGAGGTCGATGGCGCAATCGTTCGGGCGATGCGGCGGAAGCGAGCAGGCCAGGGTCTTACTGAAGACCTGCTTGAGATCATGGTACTGCTCAGGCACCAGTTTCAGGTTCTCAGGATCAACCTGAGCACAGGACAGTTCAGGAGGCGGACTAGACGGTTCAACAGATTGCAGACATTCAGCATGACATCTGGTTGACCAAGAATTAACCCGTCGGTCGACCCAGTTTATTTGCAGGTTATGTAACTGCAACTATGGGAAACCAAAAACGATCGGTGCATGTTTAACAGGAAAAACTAAAAAGGTAACCCGTTCTCTATGGTGACCAGAGACCATGACTTCAAGAGGCTTAGTACGATGGGTTATTCTAGGGAGAACCCCACCGTCCAGGGCAGAAATCTGGAGGGGAGTGCACAAAGGGACTGTCTCGAGGCGAGCATGGAGGACAAAGGAACGATCGATTAAATTAAAATCGCACCCTGAATCAACAAGGGCGGACAACTTAAAGGTCTGCTGAACAGAAACGATTGCAGCCTGGCGACAGAGCCGCGGAGGTGAAGACAAAAGTAACTGAGATTGATCCGCCAGCTCCTCCGCTACGACCGATGGACCAGCTCTTTTGGGTGCTCTGGGCAATCCTGAATGAAGTGATCTGGTGAGGCGCAATACAGGCATAACCTAGAGTTTATGCGCTGCTGTCTCTCCTCTGGGGTGAGCCGCACCCTGTCCAGCTGCATGGGTTCTGGGGGAGAAGGCAGCGCCGCAGCGGGTCTGAGGGAGCTTCGATCGGGCTGAGGCAGCAGACTAAAGGTGGCTCTCTCTGGACGACTTCGACTCTGAGTCCGTAGCCGATTATCTAAACGAACCGCTAGGGCAATATAATCGTTTAAGGTGGAAGGTTGCTCCCAGCGAGCTAATTAGTCCTTTAGAGACCCATCAAGAGCCTGGAAAAACGCACTGACTTGAGGCGTTGCTCCCAGCCTGCCCGCCCAGCCCGCCAATGTCGAACATATGGCAAAATCACCTTGGCTGCGTCTACGGCTCAGAAGAGCTAGAGCAGCCATAAAGGTCCTGCACCTCATCTGAATGGGCTGCAAAACCATCTTAATTCTGACAAAAATTCATCAAATGTGCAGCCAAACTGCTGGCAGTCGGGGAAGCGGGACTCAGCCCATCTAAGTGCTCTTCCCGTTAATAGCCATAAAATAAAATAAATTTTGGCATGTTGCTGGGCGTACAAACGTGGGGAATGGTTAAAAACAAGTGAACACTGGAAAAGGAATCCCCCACAATCTCCACTGTCACCTGAGAACCTCTCCAGACTGGGCGAGCAGGGCTCGGGGGCGGAGAACGACGTCTCCTCTGACGTGAAGCCGTGGGCGGAGCCAGGGGACGCAGAAGCGGCTGCCTGGCGGCTCGCGCTTAGCACGCTAGTCAGCTGATTGATCTGAGCTGTGAAACCCTGTAACTGACTCTGCAGCCCTAGAACGGTGGCTTCTAAACCCCGAATTTGGTCCTGTTGAGCGGTTAACGTCCTACCGAGTGCGTTCGCTGGGTCTGTTTGGCCAGAGTGTTCTTCTGTCATTTTTAGCTTGATGTGCCACGCCCACAGGCAGAAAGACACTCGGTAAACAGGTACCGTTTCAAGGGTTTTATTAAACACTGGGTAAACAGATCACAGGGATAAACGTCAACCAAGAAAACAACAAGAGCATGAGTGCTGCCAGGTAACCGGTTTCGTCTAAGGAGGAAAGAGATTAGGTTAGACCACGGAGAGTTCTGGTGGAAAAACCTACGGAGCTGAGCTTACCACTGAGCGGGGACACCGGACCGGGAGGGAAGCAGTGAGGACTCGGCGCTTGCCTGATGGTGATGTGACAGGCGTCAGCGTGACCAGAGAGTGGGGGATGTGGAGTAGTCCATGCAGCACCGGCAAATCCGGAGATCCAGAACCAGTGGGAGGAACCAGGGAGAAACGGGGGAAGCCAGGAACCCTGAGACAGGGTGACCAACTCTGACTGCTCCTGAGAGGACCTGGAGGGATCCGCCACGAGAGGAGACGAGGATTCACGAGAGAGAACCTGGGAGACACAAACGCAGGCGTATAAGCTAGAGACAAGTAAGTTTGGCAAGAGGCCATGGCCGATCTGGCATACCGTAACGGTAACACTCTGGCTGTGCGCTGTTTAAATAGTACAGGGCCGGTGCTGCTGAACCACTTGCAGGTGTGCGCGCCCCGCCCACCAGTCAAACGACAGACACCTGTGAAGGTAAACAGAGGAGAGAGAACCGGTAGCAAGCTGCACGGCTGAGCAGGCCGAGTCCTGACAGGTAAGGATTAAACATCGTAAAGGTATAGAAGGACAATCTTTTATTTCGAGATTGGATCATCTAGAGTGGTCCTCCCTAAAGTCAGTCATTCTGGTGATATGCTTACGTAAGGTCGTCCTTTAGTGCTCGTCGTCCGTTAGCTATCTTTTCCTGTGCATACACACTTTGATCCATATATATCTGTGGTGAGCTATGGTTTTGGAGCAGTCATTATTAAAGCTCACCTTTCTTACCGTGATTCTTGAAAATAGGCGAGGATCGTAAGAGAAAAAGTGCCTACAAAGTGTATTATAAAAAAAAAGAAGAGACAGATATATCTCGCACTGCTTTGCGCAGAGAGCTCTTTTCGCAAAGCATTGTGGGATTTGCTGTCACAGGGGCTAGCTGTCACCATAGGCTTCCACTACCCTACAACAGGGACTAATCACAAAGAGGGCACAGGCCCCGCATAGTGGACCAACTGGGAAGTGATCATCCGTTCAAATCCCAGCCACTGGGTGTCCATATTTTTTAAATATCTAAAAAATATGTCTGAAACTCCGTCTGATTCTGAAGGTTGGTCATTAAAGTGGACTACAGCAATCAAATCAGCTCCAGCCGGTGAACAATACCTCCTTAACCTTCCTCCCTAACAATCATAGAGCAAAGTTTCAGGTATTACAGGAGACAATCCCCCTTAAAGGCGTCCCCCTTCAACCACCAACCTTCAGAATCATGGTTTCTGGATATTGCTGGTAAGCTGAACTAATGCAGCCAAACGACCCACTCATCGGTTTCATTTGCATGTTTCCAACATGCCACCTTCAAAAGTGTATCAAATGTTCCAAGCATGGTTGACTTTCGGCCAGTTGTGACAAATTGGTTCATTGGTCTTTTATATGGTGCCTCAACATCTGATTGGCTTAAAAATCCTTTGCTGGTCCAATGAGATCAGTGCTCCTCTGCAGCCTTCAGGCAGCCAATAAGGAAGGTGTTCTGTTACAGATGGACCTGACTAACAAAAACAAGTCTGCACGGCCTCAAGAGGTCAGGGGCCGTAACAATAAGATTAAGAACTATAACTGAACTTATAAAGGCCATATAATGCTGTGATTGTTTTTGGACCAATGTGCAGAAAACCAGAGCATAACAGATTGACAAAGATTCTAGAGATTTATTAGCTGAAAATCAGACTGAAACACTGGAACAACACGGAGGATCCCGCTAGACAAAGATGGAAATGACAACTGAAGTAGAGGAGAACATTGATGCAGGTAGAAAGAAAAACACTGTCACATTGTGGGGGCCTTTCTGCTTGGCGTTTTTTTTTTTCCTCTTCTTTTAGGGGATTGGCATGTCTGTTTTCTTGGGGGTGGGCTGGGGCCCGTTGGGTGGGTGTCACTGCTGACGGCCTGGCCGTTGGTGTGTGTGGGGGTCTGGGCTCGGTGGTGCTGGGGGCTGGTGTGAATGGGCTGGCTGTGCTGATTGGGTTTTGGTGGGTTTTCCCACTTGGAGGTATGGTGAAACACTTTTGTTCCTGCTGATAGGCGGTATGGCTGCGAGGCGGGTGGAAGTGAAGTGGAGAGAGGCTCCGCGCCCGGCCCCGATGTGCGCTGGCGGAGCCTCTTGACCGTAGGGGGCACAGTGCTTGGTGAGGGGTGAGGGTTTTGTTGAAGTGCAGCGGCTGTGCTGCTCTGGCTTCCTCCAGTGGGGGAGCGGCGTGGTTCGCTCCGCTCTGGCTTTGTGCTGCCCGTGGGCTGCTAGGGGGGGTGGGGGCTTTTGTGGGGTGATTGCACCAGCTGCAGTCTGCTCTTCTTAAATTCTGACGGGCGCCGGGCGGCTTTTCTGCTCATGGGTTGTTTCTGTGCGCGGTGTGTTGCATTGCGCGCTGTTGGCATCGGTCTTGGTGGGGTGGGGCCGCGCTTTAGGCTTGGGGGGCGTTTTGGGGGGGTTACGCGGCGCTCGCGGCCGGTTCGCAGCGGATGCGCGTGGGCCCTAGCTGTGGGCGTGGCTGCCTGTGTGTTTTTCCTGGGTGGTGCAGTCGCATTGGGTGTTGCGGCCGGTCGCCGAGACTTGGTGCCGGGGGGAGGAGCGTGTTCGGTGCTCACAATGGGAGCGGCGTTCGGTCGATTACCATAGAGCCAGTGTTGAGTGCCCGGCCCTACTTCAGGAGTGGCGGCTTCGGCTGGAAGCCCAGCGGTTGTCCCAGCGCTGGCTCCCTGGGGCTCTGGCATGGCGGTGGCTGGGGTGGGGTCTGACCAGCTGTCTCTCTCTGTGGTGGGGATGATTTCGTGGGCTGGCCCCTCCTTGGTGCTGGTGGAGCTGCTTTGGGGCCTGGGGTGTGCCTCTTCAGCTCCCCACAACCACTGTGAGCATTTTTCTATGTGGATAAGCTTTTACATGCACAAGTGCACCCTCACAAACAGTACAGGTGCTTGGCTCAGGTACTTAGAGATTCACTTCCATACAGAAACCCACATTCATATCTTCAGGTAACACAGGGTACATGTTGGGCACCAAAAGCTACAGTGTGTAATAATTACAGGGGATATACAGTCAGAAATGTAATATATTATATATAACTATGTTATTTATCATCATCGACGAGCTCAGCCTCTTAACTTACCTTAATATTTCTAGCGTTGCCTTAGAATTACGTTATTTATAATTACATAGGAGCCGGGTCTACCGCAGCCATGGAGAGCGGAGCACATCTTTCTAGCGCTCACGGCAGCGCAAGAGCCAACAAAGAAACTAGCAATTCTTGAGATCGCCAAAACGTACTGTAAGAAGGCAGAAAAATACTTGGTATATTTATTATCTTAAGTCTACATGAAATCTATACCCTACACAGACTAATGAAATACTATCATCTGTAAAATTATCTATGTAAACAAACCTCTCATCACTTGAAGGTAGGTGATGCGCGGGGCGTCGTGGAAGACATTTTGTCCCACTGCCTTCGCCTGCATTACTGTTGGGGGAAAGCGTTGGGAGATGTTCATGTTGCTGAAGTCTGCAGTCTGAGCACGCTAGATGTAGCTAAAAGTTGTACTATGTAGCTTTAATAATATTACTTTAGCGCGATAGTTCAAGATGTTGCTTTTATTGTATGTCTCCATTGTTACCATGTCTTTTCGGTTGTGTGCTGTTCTTTTTTTTTTATCTCGTTAAAGGTGATGATGCAGACTGAAAATGTTTTGTAGTCACTATCTCCTTTCTATCACTTCTTTCTTTCATCTATTCTCTTTTTTTTTTTTTTTCTTTTTTTTCCTTTTCTTCTTCTGTTTTTCTGCTCTACTTACATTGTAGTGCCCATATAAACTGTAAAACTCCTGCATAATTATAATAAAGCAATTTATATGCATGAAACAAGTGGAGCAGTATGGCAATTGCCATACTTCTACACTTGTAATAGTAAAATCTGTTGGGCTCTTTTTGGCATCAAAGACAATTATTCTTATTGTGCCACATTGCCAGACAAGGACACTGTAAAAAAAAATAAAATAAAAAAAAATCACTATTATCGGCTGATAATAAAAAAGAGCATTTATTGCCATCCCTTATTAACCATCATTTTCACAACTCCCACTGAAGGATGGATCTGTTTCTATCAATTAGGACTGGGAAAAAAAACAAAAGTAAACAAACAAACTAGTATGGCAGACTTTGAATAACAAAATAACAGAAAACAGGATTTTTACAAAAAATATAAACATTTGATTTTTCAAACATATTTATCTTTATTTTTGTTCTTCTGTTTTTATAGGACCCTCCCGAACTTGAAGCATGTGAAGGATCAACCTGATCACCTCACTGTGCTCTTTAATACCGGTAGCTATTAATAAACATGTATATATAAATAACTTGTTCCTGCTGATAACTAGCTTAAATTATTTTTTTCATGTTGAGGCATCAATCAACAGCATATATCTAATAATTTCTACTTTGATGTGCTTATTTCTGCTGTTTTACAGCAATATATTTACATTATACAGTAAATAGCTGATGTTAGTAAGAGGTGATGTAATTTTATCAGATAATTATTTGTGCAAATTGTCCTTTAATCGTTTTTCTGTGTTTTCTGTTTTTTTATGGAGTTTTATTAAATAAATATTTATCATTTTTAGCATCCATTCATTCTCTCCTTTAATCTTATGCCTGATGAAAAGCTGCATCACTGAAGAAACTAACAATAAGAAAAACAATCACCTCTTCATAGTTTATTTTGTTTTCTGTTTTATGGAGATTTATTGAATACATGTTTATAATTATTTAACATCCAGATTCATTCTTTCCTTTAATGTTGTAAACCTGATCAATGGTGCTTTTCTGAAGAAAATAATAAGAACAACAATCCACTTTTCTAAAAAACTGCCAATGGTTAGTGTTGCCATGCTGTAATGAGGATCACTGTATATTATTTCTAATGATTCTTTGAAATTTAAAATAAACCTCCTGCTGTTATATAAAAAAAAAAATGTAAATCCCCTTATTATCCCACAATTGGAAATTGTTCTCTGCATTTTGACCCATCCCCTTGGGAAGCAGTGGGCTGCCAATGTGTGGCGCCCGGGGAGCAATCATTAGTGCTTGAAGCTATGAGTGCTTCAAGGAAAGTAAGGTGGCAAGAATAAATCTGCAGGGTCAACAAAATTATTTGAAAAATATCTGTAACTGTTAAATTCATTGATTGAACTTCTCCACAAAAGGCTTAATGTTGAAATATAAGAAGTAGGAACTACCAAAGCAACAGCTTCTGGTAGCTTTGTCTGCTGTATGGAACCAACACCTCACTGACCACAGATATAAAAGCCAGATATAGATGTGTGTAGAAAGAGCAAATAATAAATGGCTGATGTGGAACAGAGAGTGAAGTCACGGTGAAGAAGTAACACCTTCCAACCCACAAACAGCAGCTCCTATATTCATCTGTTACCTCTATAGACTCTTTTGTGAAAGAATCTGCAAGACAAACAGAGGAACCATGATCCCTTCTAGAGAGACACAAACATCTTTTTTGCTGATTCTGATGCTTTACTTTACAGGTAAGATCATGACTGATGGTTTAAAAAAAAAAAACTTAAGCAGTTATATTATTGGCTATAACTAAAAATTTATGTTGACCAAAAAAACATGTTTATTGTAATTTAATAAACTTTTTTCTCTCAAAATATCTCACATCTAAAAATAGCCTTTCTGAAAAAATAAACAGCGGAGTATTTATTCTACTAATACTTTCTCCTTTTTCTCAAAAGCTTCTACTGATGAAGATCTGCGCTTGATGGTCAGGGTCCGTGGTGAAGTTGCTTTGGCTTGTAGAAGTGATTTCTATATCAGGGATGACTGTGAATCCATCACCTGGTTGTTCACTTCTAAGAGCCAATCAGTAAAACTGATTGAAACTGGACAGATTCACTTAGATGCAGCAGCTAAATCAGACAGACTGAGTGTTAGAGCAGACTGTTCTCTGGTTATAAAGAAGGTCTCAGTGGCTGATGCTGGCCTTTATACCTGCAGAAAACAAGAATCAGACTTTAATATCACTCTGTCTGTTATTCACAGTGAGTATTTATCTCCTATCATTTGTCAGAACAAACAGTAAAGCAGTTTTCCTCTTTTCACTTTAACTCTTCTTATCTGAAACCGCCACTTTGTATTTGTTAATCAGTTGACTTTTCCATCCAAATAAATCAAGCTTTTAAGATTCTCATGATAACAATGAACAAGGGTAAAAAAAGATGTATATTTCATTTATCTTCAAATCTTCTTTACCTTCCTTTTTGCAGTTCAACAATATCTTTATTTGACAGCCATAGTTGGTGATGAAGTCACTTTGCCTTGTGAAAATATTAATCATGACTGTAAAACCATCACCTGGTTGTTCAACCCTAAGAACCGAACTGTAAGACTGTTTGAAACTGGACAGATTCACCAAGATGCAGCAGCTAAATCAGACAGACTGAGTGTTACAGCAGACTGTTCTCTGGTTATAAAGAAGGTCTCAGTGGCTGATGCTGGTCGTTATTCCTGCAGACAGTTTATAAATGGACAACAAGGATCAGACTTTATGATTAATCTCTCGGTTAATCACAGTGAGTATAAACAACATTTAAGTTTGACCAAAAAAGCTATCCAACCACATTTATAAACATAACCACAAAATGATAAAACTATTTATTATCTTTTTTTTTTTATCTTCATCTACTTAAGTGGCTGAACAACAACAGAAAGATAAAATCATCTTTAGATGCTTGGTGAGGGAATATATCTCCTGTAAACACACAGTAGAGTGGCTCTATGAGGATGAGGGGAAAAGGTTTTCACACATAGAGAAATCAGAACGGTCCTGCTCTGCTAGTGTGACGTTTCCAACTTCAATCCATGACTGGAAGTCAGACTTGCCTCCAATCTTAAAGTGTAAAGTGACAGATAGTCAGACTAAAGAAGAGAAGCTGATTGACTTCAGGGTTCAGTTGAATGCTGGAAGAACAGGTGAGAACATTTTCATTAACTCAGACTGAAAATAATTTGAAGATTTAAAATTGTTACACCTTTCTACTTCCTCATCTAATTCAGAATGGTTTAAAACTGCTTTATATTTACTGTATTTTTTCATATATAGATTCAACATTCACAGTAACAGAAATAATGACCAAAACACAGCCACATACCATCACATCGACAGCAGAATCAAACAAATGGACATCATCAATAATTAATTCATTAACAAATATCAACAATTCATCAGAAGCCAAAGGTAGTGACTGAATATCTTGAAGCTCAGAGCCTCAATATTAAGTTCTCTATTGCAGGTATGTTTCAGTATTATTGTTAATCAATGACTGTGTGCAACTATTGATTCTTCTATCAGGGTGGATTTGGTTTAACATTATTCGTCCTGTGGGTTTGGCAGCCATGATAATAACTGTTGTGGTGATCAACAGATGGAGGAAAACAAAAGGTAAAACATCTTTTCTTCATCCTAAATTTTTCTTGCCAACATGAAGGATTTTTTTTCTTAATTTAAAAGTAATAATCATGTTATGATTGACATTTAAACACAAATATATCAAAAGGTCATTGTTTTGATTAACAGAAAATAGGAAGGAATAAATATTTTATCAACATAACAAGTAAACCTAAATATTTTCTCTTTTTTTTCAAGTAAAAGAACAATATATGAAGAAAAAAATATAATGAGTAAATCACTGAATTATATATTTTTACTACAACAAAAAATTCGTTTTTAGAAGGGTATTCTTTTTTATCTATTTAAGAGTTGTAGTCGACAGTGGCATCACTGTTTAAAGCCTGTTAATGTCAAAATAATACTTTACTGTTGTTGGTATTTATAGTAACTTATGCTGCCAGTGATTTTCTTCTCAATACCGTAAACATCGTTTCTAAAGAATTTTGTGCAGACATCACACCTGAGAGCTAAATGAATGGGTTATTCAACAGAGCAATGAGTTTTTGTAAGTCTAACAACCATGCTTAAATAAAGATTTTATCATCCTAGTTCCTCCTCTATCAGTGATGAAAAACATGCTTTTCTTTCCTAGAGATTTTTGTTTTCATTTATATGCAATACTCTGGTTTTAATTTACCTTATTGGTCATTTAAAAACTACAATATGTATATCCATCCATCCATCCATGTTCTGACATGCTTAATCCAAAGTGGGGTCGCGAGGAGTGCTGGTGCCTATCTCCAGCTGTCTACGGGCGAGAGGCGGGGTATCCACTGGACAGGTCGCCAGTCCATCGCAGGGCAACACTAACCTGACTCTGCCAGATGGATTTGCTCCGCATATCATTCTGGAAACCTTCTGTTGAAGTAATTTTGGGAAGGGGCGAAAATACTGGTAAGCTGATTGGCCTATGTTGGTGATAGACAGGCCAAATAAGCCAATCAGATCAACGCAGCATATGACGTACAAACAGAGCGACGACGAAAACACAACCACAAGCCAGGCTATTCTTGCCGAAACCAGTCGGGAGAAGAGCAAAAACATCTTTTCCTCTGAGAAAAGCCTCCAGAGCAGTGTTTTGCTCTTCTTTCAGTGAAGAAATACTCTGTAATTCCGATAAAACTTGCTCGATAGCCACGCTAACGCTAGTTTTATCAGCTGAAGCCGCCATGTTCTTTAGACTGAACTGTCACACTTGTTGCGTCACACCTCAACCCGCCTCAAAGGCAACGCTGATTGGACGTTCGTTTGGTGAACGGCTCCAAATTTTCTTTAACGGAGAGTCTCCAGACTGATCTGCCAGTGAAACCTTGAAAGCTCGCGAGATCAGGATGGTCTCACGAGGCTAGGGCAACACAGAGACAACAATATGTATATATGTAAAGGAAAAAAGTCTAAAGCCTAAAAGTCTAAAACTTTGAATTTTATCAGGATATTGGTTGAAGACCTATAACTGAACTTATAAAGGATATATAATATTGTTATTGTGTGGTTGTGGGTTTGTGGACAATTGCGCAGAAAACCAGAGCATAACAGCTTGATAATGATTCTAGAGATTTATTAGCTGAAAATCAGACTGAAACACTGGAACAACACAGAGGAGCCACTAAGAAAAGAAGGGAAATGACAACTGAAGTAGAGGAGAACATTGGTGCAGGTAGAAAGGGAAACACGGATTAACTTAATCTACTCATTACTGAGGCTCTGAGTGAGTAGAAATGTGTTAATATGGAGAAAATGGTGAAAAAGACAATAGAGAAATTATCCAAAAATGTAAGTATAATTACCAACTAAAGTAAGGACACACCGACTAGAAGCACTTAAAAAGAAAACAAGAAAAACAGAGTAGAAAACAACTGATAAAAAGGTAAACAAACCAAACTATTATTAGTAGAAGACTTGTAATAACTAAATAGCACAATACAGGATTTTTACAAAAAATATAAACAGTGAATTGTATTTTAAACATATTCATCTGTATTTTTGTTCTTCTGTTTTTATAGGTCCCTCAGGGCAGAAGCATGTGAAGGATCAGCCTGATCATCTCACTGTGCTCTTTTATAACTATCAATAAGATATTTAGAAATAACATGTTCTTGTTTTTATGAGTACAGTACTGCTGATAACTAACCCATTTTTCATGTTGAGGCATCAGAAATCAGCAGCATATATCACTAATAATATTTACTTTGATTTGCTTCTTTCTGCTGATTTAGAGCAATATATTTACAATTTACAGTAAATAGCTGATGTTAGTAGCAGGTGATGTAATTTATCTAAAAAATCATTTGTACAAAACTGTCCTTTAATAGTTTCTCTTTGTTTTCTGTTTTATGGAGATTTATTGAATAAATGCTTAAATTTTTAACATCAGATTCATTCTTTCCTTTATTCTTGTGAACCTGATCTTTTGGTGCCTAACTGAAGAAAATAACAATAAGAACAACAATCCTCTTTTCTAAAAACCTGCCAATGGTTAGTCTTCCCATGCTGTGATGAGGTTCACTGTAGATTATTTCTGTTGATTCTTTGAAATTGAAAATAAACCTCCTGCTGTTATATATATATATATATATAAAAAAAATGTAAATACCTTTATTGTCCTACATTTGGGAAATTCTCTGCATTTTGACCCATCCCTTGGGAAGCAGTGGGCTGCCATTGTGTGTGGCCGGGGGCAATCAATAGTGCGTAAAGCAGTGCTGGAAGGAAAGTAAGGTGGCCAGAATAAATCTGCAAGGTCAACAAAACTATCTGAAAAAGGTCTCTAACTGTTAAATTCATTTAATTAAACTTCTTCTCCACAAAAGGCTTAATGTTGAAATGAAAGAAGAAGAAACCACCAGAGCAACAGCTTCTGGTAACTTTGCCTGCTGTGTGGAACTAACACCTCACTGACCACAGATATAAAAACCAGATATAGATGTGTTTAGAAAGAGTTAATAATAAATGGCTGATGTGGGACAGAGAGTGATGTCATGGTGAAGAAGTAACACCTTCCAACCCACAAACAGCAGCTCCTATGTTCATCCGTTACTGTACCTCTATAGACTGACTCATTTGTTAAAGAATCTGCAAGAGAAACAGAGGAACCATGATCCCTTCTAGAGAGACACAAACATTTTTATTGCTGATTTTGATGCTTTACTTTACAGGTAAGATCATGACTGATGGTTTTAAAGAAACATTAAGCTTTATATTATTAGCTAAAACTAAAAATTCATGTTGACCAAAAAAGAAAACAAAAACATGTGTTTTGTAATTTAACAAACTTTTCTCTCTCAAAATGTCTCACATCTAAAAATAGCCTTTCTGAAGCAGCAGAGTATTGATTCAACTAATTGATTCTCCTTTTTCTCAAAAGCTTCTATATGGGGCCAAAATGGTAGCTTTAATATTTGCAAATGTGTGTGGAGAGTTGTGTGTCTGTATCTCGATTTGTGTGTGTGCAGTGGATTTGAAAATGTGTAAATAAATCTGTAAATGTGTGAGGAGATTTGTGTGTCTGTACAACAATCTGCAAATGT
>JAGKQL010000007.1:4323264-4341943 GCA_018398635.1 Cyprinodon brontotheroides | reverse complement strand
ACATTTGCAGATTGTTGTACAGACACACAAATCTCCTCACACATTTAAAGATTTATTTACACATTTTCAAATCCCACTACACACACACACAAATCGAGATACAGACACACAACTCTCCACACACATTTGCAAATATTAAAGCTACCATTTTGGCCCCATACTTCTACTGATGCAGATCTGCGCTTGATGATCAGATCTGGTGATGAAGTTTCTTTGGCTTGTAGAAGTGATTTCTATATCAGGGGTAACTGTGAAACCATCACCTGGTTGTTCACTTCTAAGAGCCCAACAGTAAAACTGTTTGAAACTGGACAGATTCACCAAGATGCAGCAGCTAAAACAGACAGACTGAGTGTTACAGCAGACTGTTCTCTGGTTATAAAGAAGGTCTCAGTGGAGGATGCTGGTCTTTATACCTGCAGAAAACAAGGATCAAACTTTAATATCAATCTGTCTGTTATTCACAGTGAGTATTTATCTCCTATCTTTTTTTATAACAAGCAGACTTGAACTATTCTTGTCTGGAACAGTCACTTTGTATCCGTTAATCAGTTGACTTTTCATTCCACATAAATCACGCTTTTAAGATTCTGTTGATAACAATGAAAAAACATAAGAAAAATAATCTTCAAATGTTCTTTACCTTCCTTTTTGCAGTTCTACAATTTCTGCATTTGAAAGCCAGAGTTGGTGATGAAGTCACTTTGCCTTGTGAAAATATTAATCATGACTGTAAAACCATCAGCTGGTTGTTCAACCCTAAGGACCGAACTGTAAGACTGTTTGAAACTGGACAGATTCACCAAGATGCAGCAGCTAAATCAGACAGACTGAGTGTTACAAAGTGGTGACTGTTCTCTGGTTATAAAAGAAGGTCTCAGTGGAGTGATGCCGATAGCTTTTTATACCTGCAGATAGCTTGAACCCTGTAACAGGACAACAAGACTCCAGAGTCTAAAAGGCTCCGCCCCAGCCATGCCCACAGTGAGTATTTATCTCCTATCATTTGTCAGAACAAACAGTAAAGCAGTTTTCTTCTTTACTTAAATTACTCTTATATGGGAAAGCCAATTTGTATCTGTTAATCAATCTACTTTTCTTCCACATATGTCAGGCTTCAATGATTATCATGTTAAGACTGAAAAAAATATATTATTTTATTTGTCTTCAGATGTTCTTTCTTTTCTTTTTCTTGGCAGTTCAACAACATCTGCATTTGACAGCCAGAGTTGGTGATGAGGTCACTTTGCCTTGTAAAAATATTAATCATGACTGTAAAACCATCACCTGGTTGTTCACTCCTAAGGACAAAGCTACAACACTGTTTGAAACTGGACAGATTCACCAAGATGCAGCAGCTAAAGACAGACTGAGTGTTACAGCAAACTGTTCTCTGGTTATAAAGAAGGTCTCAGAGGAGGATGCTGGTCTTTATACCTGCAGACAGTTTATAAACGGACAACAAGGATCAGACTTTAAAATCAATCTGACCGTTATTCACAGTGAGTATAAACAAAATTCATGTTTGTCCAAAAAAGCCATCCAACCACATTTTTAAACATAACCACAAAATGATAACACTACCATCTTTGTTTTTCTGTGTCTGAAATCTTTATCTACTTTAGAGGCTGAACGACAACAAAAAGATAAAATCAACTTTAGATGCTTGGTGAAGGAATATAGCTCCTGTAAACACAGAGTAGAGTGGCTGTATGAGGATGAGGAGAAAAGGTTTTCACACAGAGAAATCAGAACGGTCCTGCTCTGCTAATGTGACGTTTCCAACATCAATCCATGACTGGAAGTCAGACTTTCATCCAATCTTAAAGTGTAAAGTGACAGATAGTCAGACTAAAGAAGAGAAGCTGTTTGACTTCGGAGTTCAGTCGACTGCTGGAAGAACAGGTGAGAGCATTTTCATCATTATGTAAATAAAAATGAAAATGTAAATTCATACTTAAACACTTGTCTGTTACTGACCAGTTTATTTTTTTACATTTCACAATGATTCAGAATCAACAGTTGAACCAACCAGTATAAAGACGACCACAAGCAAACAACCACCTACAACACAACCAGCACAAGGAGTTTTAACTCAATCAGCAACAACAGCAGCAGACTTTAACAAATTGACATCTATAGGAACAAATTCATCTATAAACATCAACAATTTATCAAAAAATGAAGGTAGAAATTCAGTAGCTTTGACCTTTGACCTTTCTTCTTGTTATCTTTTTAATATTTCTGCTGATCAAGAGTTTTTACATAAATAATGTTTCTTCTTCCAGGTTGGTCTTGGTTGTTCATCGTTGGTTCAGCAGCGATCATAATAACGGTTCTAGGAATCATCAAATGGAAGAAAACTAAAGGTGAGGACACCTTTCCTACAGAATCATTTGTTCAGGATTGTGTAAATTTCTAGAAACAAAAATTATTTGTGTTCTAAATGATAAAAATACTGAACTGATCACCAGTTTTGTATTTTTCAGGAAACACAACCAAAAAGGAAGAAGAAAATAAAGTGAATGAATCACTGAATGATGACACATTGATTTCAATAGAAAGAGAGGTTTTTATTTATTTTCTATAAATGTGTATTATAAAATATGTTTCTATAGAGCAAATAAATCCTTTGATTAAGTATTTTTTTATCAGCATAATTTTGAAATATATAATTATAGAGTTTAACTGTTCTCCACGTTTACTGGTAGGAGAAGCTTATAAACATTTTAGAAAATTTTAGAATAAATAATTTTACTTTTCCAGAAGTAAAATCTCTGATCATATTCTGGGGAAATCTTAACTTTTAATTTTAACATCTGAATTCATTTCTGTCGTTGCTAAATTGCACCTCCAAACTAAACAGGCTGTCAAGTGAAACATTAATTTACTTTCCTATTATTTTATATATTATTTAATAAATCATGCACTTATCCATGTTTTGTCTTTACCTACTTATCTCTGCAGGGTCTTTGATTACATATACACATAACAGTTTGTTAATAAAAATTAACTGAAGCTTTTCTTTTTATTCAAACCATACATTTTTGTCCGTTTTAAACTAATTAATGATCTATTAACTTCAGTTTTCCTGGGGATTAATGATCTTTTCTTATATTCTTACTCAGAAATAGATAAAGATATGGCCTCCATGAGGCTTTTGATCTTTATTAGTAGGAAATGAAAACATGAAAGTAATTAAACTAAATTTAGTCTTGATTACTGTCAAAATGATGAAGTGAAAACATCCAAATAACTGGAAATGTAACAGACAAAGCTGGACTGAGACCTGCTGACAGTGACATGATGGTGAGAGAGATAAAAAGAATGTCCACTGTCAGGAAATTTTTATCTGAAATCGAGAATATACTCTAAAGATTATCCAGAATCTGCAAATAAAGTCATTTCCAAGATGTTTTCAGACTGAACCAAAAGCTGTTAGGACAAAATAGGATTAAACCTAAAGACTGAAGTCACATAAATTCTCATATTTAGGAAAACATCCTTGCTGCCATCAACCAAAAAAAGTGTTGAATGTTTTGTCCTGCAGACAAAAGCAGCTTCCTCACTATGATTACCCCGCTGTTTTCTGTGTGCAGAAGGATCCTGAGGATGACGCCCCCTATGCTCCATCATCATTCCCCAAGCACCATTATAAGAGCCACAAAAAGCATCAAGAATAAAACCAGAGGGAGTTTATTGTTCTACTATGATGTAGAAAAGACTAGCAAAGACACAAAAGAAAATGATGTGTCATAGATCACATGCATAAAGCTTTTGTAATAACAAGATCAAAATTTTTTTTATGTTTATCTGTATTTTGATGTTATCTTTCTTTTTAGATCCCTGATGCTGTGATATACAGCACTGTGAATTCTTCCTCTGCTCAGGTGACCTTTCACCCCAGCGGTCTCTACTCTACAATCAGTAAATAAGGGTCATCAGCTGTTGTTTTAAAAGTCAGGTGAAATATTTCCATCTTAAAAAAGCAGTATAACAAACAGCTTTAATCCAATTAAATCTTTAATGAATATTTTTCCATGGAATTTGTTTTAAATGATCTCCATAGAGGAGTAGAGCCTTCTGGAGGAGAAAGCATATAACAGAAACTCAGCATGTTCATGTGTATGCATGTGTGTTACATCCATTTTAACTAAATTAATATTGTTTTTCTAATGGTTTTTAGATCAGCTTGAATGCTTTGCACCATTTCTGTAAATAGTTTATTTGATATGCTTTCCCATGATGTTCTTCTATGCTTTATTTTATGCATGACCACAATAGTATAAATACCTTGGAACGTTGTGGTTTCACACTTTGAGAAAGAAATGGCAGCTTGATGTTCCCATAACGTCAGACATGTTGAAGGTTAAATCTAAAAAAATGACCTGAACCCGATGCTGCAGACATTCTCACATTTAGCCCATCTCTATTATAGACTGAAAGTAGCACCTTTACAACCACAGACTTTGCTGCATCTAATGGTCTTTGATGTCATATTTATCCTCATGAACGTGAGAAAAAAAGATTGTGCCAGTTGCCTGGGAAAATCACAATGTTCTGTTTGTAAATTTGAGACTTTTATGTTATGTTATATTAGGATTTCTTAGAAATACGTATATCATATTGAACTTTTATAGCCTGTAGCAAAAAGCTTCCTGCAGATGGAAAAGACAAAGGAAAGGTTGTTCAGAAAAGAGTGAGGAGTCATTTCTTCTATTTTAGTGCAACAATAGAACTTATCTGTTCGCCTTTTGTTTCTGAAGTGTCTTGACAGTTGTCTGGGTAAAATATCTTCAACCCATAGCTCTTCGCTCTTTTATATCATTCTAAACGTTCTCTTTGTAGATTTTAACCTTTTATTTTGACGTTAGGATGACTTAGAAATATATCATATTGGTCTACCACAGCCTGTAGCAAAACGCTTCCTGCAAATGGAAAAGACAAAGGAAAGATTGTTCAGAAAAGAGTCAGAAAGAAGCTCCAACAATGCTGTGGAATCACATGACCCATGTTTTGTCTTTAAAGAAATTAGGATATTCCCCACATCTTGTATTAAAGTGTCCATTACAATTGACAATTTTTCTATTTCCCTGTCGGCAACAGTAGAACTTTTTTCTTTGCTTTCTTTCTTTTTCTCCTGAAAGACACAAATTCAGTTCTGATACTGTATCTTGTAAAGTGTCTTGAAATCACATTAGTTTGGAATTCCGACACTTTTGCTGATTATTTTGGAAGTCATTTCTTACCTCTAGGTAAAGCATATTGACTATGTTTGTTACTTTAAATGAAATGTATTGAATCTTTTTGCTTTGGTTGCTTCATGCCATCTAAACTTTATTGTAACTGTAAATAAACAGAATTAATAAGAAGACAGATACTGGCTGCCTGTATTCAGATTAACTGTATATCTTCACACTTTGGGGTATTTGTTTCAAATATGGCTGTGTCAGATACAATCAATAAACTTTTCACTGTTCATATCAGAGTTTGACCGATTTTGGTACCTTAGGAGAGCCTTTAATGGTATATGATCAAAGTTCCTGGAATATCCAAAATAAAGCTAATTTACTTCAATACTGTTTTTTTATTATGTTATATAGATTCACTAATGGAGGACAATGTTATCCATGATTTTATTTCAGTTAAATTTAGCTATGGTGGCTTGCAGCTAATAAGAGTCACATTTTTGCCAGAAAGTAGAACTCAGATGGATTAAAAAGATTTATAAATATAAAGGTTTCACTATGGTCACACAGTCCAGAGAACGACTCCTGATTTGCTGAGCAGAGCTTTTCCAGAGAAAAAAATCCCGTGTGATCAACAGGGTTTAATCACATTTTAAAGTAGCAGATTTCATCTTTCTGGAGGCTTCAATGACTGTATTTTCCAGCAGGTTGTTGCACCTGTAAAAACTGCCAAACAGTAAAAATGCCCACTTTAATTGCTGTGGTATTGACAGCAAAGTAGCCAGACCTAAAGAAGGACATGGTAAGATAATGCTCCAATTTACTGTTGATAGATGAACCTTTTTATCATTTATGTGGAGTAAACATCTATCAGAAAGTATTTTCTTTAGTTAAAAAAATGCGCAAATACTGACAAATTCACACTGGGTGGAGAATATTTTATTTATTCTCTTTAAAAAATCTTCTTGAATAACTGGGATAATAATCGTTAACCAAAAATGCTGCAGGTTATATTTATTGCACTTCTCCAACATGCTTGTCAGTTTCTTGCCATAAGGTGGCACAAGAGATCCTTTAGAGGGCCTGTTTGTCACACTTTTACATTTATGCATTTTTTCAGAAACATCTGTGTAGTTAAGAACATCCCTACTAGAAAAGTGAAATACTTTCTAAATAAAAAACCATGGATCACAAGTGATCTGAAGAAACTGCTCAAAAACAAAAATCAAACCTTTAGGGAGACAGTGAATTAATGAGCAGAATACAGAAGCAACTTAAGATCAGGATAAGGGAAAGCAAAGAGGCATACAGGAAGAGGATGGAAAGGCAGCAGCAGCAGAACAATATCAGCGATGTGTGGTCAGGGATGAAGAAGATCACAGGCTTCAAGCAGAAGGATGATCAGACAGATGGATGTCTGGGCAGAGCCAATGAACTGAATACATTCTTCAGCAGGTTGAGTTCTGGAATAACCTCAGCATCCTTCCTTTCTGCCCACGGTCACATGCACACCCTGCCCTCCTCTGACATTAACTCTCCTTTTGAGTTTGTCAACCAAATCAGAAGAGGATGCGGCTCCCTCCACCTTTCACCTGTCAATCCCTAAAAGTCAACTGAGGAGGAAGATGGAGAAACTGAATCATAATGTCACCAACTCCTGATGGTGTTAGCTCCAGAGTCCTCAAAGGTGTATGCAGAGCAGCTCTGTGGGATTCTACAGCACCTCTTCAACCTTAGTCTGACCAATGAGACAGTTTAGGTAATATGGAGCACCTCCTGCCTTGTTCCAGTACCAAAGAAAACTCACCCAACAGTCATCAGTGACTATGAACCTGTTGCCCTGACATCCCTTATCATGAAGGTCCCAGAAAGACTTGTATTGGTTCATCTCATCAAGAAAACAAGCAGCTATCAGGACCTGCTGCAGTTTGCTTATTGCCGTGGAGTTGGAGATGATGCCATCATACACCTGCTTCAACAAACCCACTGTCATTTAAACAAGGCATGCAGCATTGCCATGATGCTGATCATGTTCTTTGATTTCTCCAGTGCTTTTGATAGAATTCAGTCTTACTCACTTTTTGAGAAACTTCAGAAGGCTCAGATGGACGCATCAACAATATCCTGGATCAAAGAATACCTGACAAGCAGACCACAGTTTGTTGTTAGATTGAAGGGTCAGCTGTCTAATGAAGTAGTTAGTGTTGGACAGGAAAAAATATGGCTAAGTTTTTTTTTTTTCTTTTTTGTTATCTGCATGTTTGGATTGGTTTGGTTTTTGCTTTTCCCCTGAGACAATCCAAGCACACTGGGCTGAAGTTGGCTCTGCAATTGCTTTTCTCAGGTGTGACCAGAGGCTGGTTAAAGCCAAAATAATAAGAGCCTTGATTGAAGAAGGTGAAGGAACTGATGCTGCACGTGACAGAGGCAGATATGCTGCCGAGCGAGGGGCAGATGGGATCCGCATTCCAGTCAGAGAATATCCAAGAGGTGAAAGGACGGCCCAGTACTGTAATGCGCCCTGTAACTGGTGCCCCATCTTCATCAGAGAGCATCGGCAAGAAATGTTTCTTCAGACGAGTCTTGGTTTGGGGATTGTTAGAAAAATGTAAATGTCATAATTGTATTTGTACTAAGTTACAAGCATTTCTCCTGCAAGGAATGATCTTTTGTTTTAACTTAAAATGGGGAGAGCAAATGTTTCCCCCAGGAAGGGCCTAGGGCTTATCAGGCTATGCTGTTGAAGATCCCCACCGACAGGAAACCTGCACCCACATTTTTGTATGTGTAAACTTCTAACTCCTCCTGTTACTCATTTAAAGTCCGATAATAAAGGGAAGGAAACAGAGAGGTCGCAACAGAGTTCACCACAGACATTTTGGGAGCGTCATTTCCTGCGTCTTTCTTTTAGCTGGTTCGCTCTGAAAAGGGGTGTGGCACGCCAAAGAGTGGAACAGTGCTGGAGCCTCGTAGAGTCAGCCGTGGATCGGCAAGAGGATGCACTGTCACTTCCCGACCCGTACCAGAAGCACGATCCGTACCATCAGCTCATTTACGCATGCGCAACCAGATATACATCCGGGTTTACATAAATAATGTAATTATGGTACAAAAATTACTTCTTTTTATCCTTAACTCACCAAAGAAAAAATCTTTAAAAAATGTTTTATGATTTTTCTGAGACAATTTTGATGCTTTTTACATTTTCTCAGTTAAACTGCATGTGTGTCATCATCAGAAATTAATACTTCGACAAATGTGATGACACCATGTTTAATGACATTTTACTTTTTTCTTTCTATATGCTATGTGCCATAATGTTACACAAAACATAAAGCTCAAAAAAGCCTAGATTAATGTTTAAATCCAAAGACAAAAACGTTAGCTCCCGGAAGTAGAGTAGCATCCCATATCTAAGGGCGGCCCGGGTGTATATCTGATTGCGCATGCACAAATGAGTTGATGGTATGGATCGTGCTTCCGATACAGATCCGGGTAGTTACACACACTATGCAGGCGGGGCCCCGGCACGAAAATAGCCATAGAGGTGGTGACTTTTAACTGGGACAATTATTATCTGGGGGTTTTATTAAAAAAGAGATTACCTTAGGTAATTGCCACTATTACTGTGGCTTTTGTTGGAATAAAACATCTTGAACTTGATTGTTTTGCTGTTTGGGTCTTTGAGTTGTTTGCTCCCCCTTGTTCAAAAGATGGAATGTGGGGCCATCTTGGCCACATTAGCACCACAGGGGACATTACTTGCACCATTCCTTTTTACTCTGTTCACATCTTACTGGAATTATCAGACAGAGTCCTTTTAGGCATGGTGTGGAAACAATCATCTGTGTCCGGGTTCTGCCCTCTGCTTGGGTTTATTTGTAGTTTCTTCGTGTTCTGTCTCTTTGTAGTTTTCCACCAGTGCTGAGTTCTATAGTTACCCTCTATTTTTCCCCTTGTACTTGTTTCCTTTCCCCTTGCTTCTTTGAATTGGTCTTGCCCACACCTGATTTCCCCACTCTGTTGATTGAAGCTTACCTGTCTTTTTAGGTCTTTCCCTATATACACCACCTCTGCTGTCACTCAGTGCTGGTTTGTTGTCATTTTGTTGCTTCTTCCCCATGTGAGTTTTTCCCTGATGTCTGCTGATTTTTTGGGTCTTTGCATTTTGGGTTTGACATTTTGGGATTTAGCCTCATTAAACATTCACCTCTGCCTCCTGACCTCTGCATTGAGTCCTCAAAAACCCGATCTAAAATGTCAGCAAAAAAGGGAGGGTGACTGCACATTTCAGATGAAACAGGAACAAGTTGAATCTTGTTAACATCAAGGGAGAAGTGGAGGTGGTTGAGGAACATAAATAACTTGGTGTTCACTGGGACAACAAACTAGACTGGAGACACAACTGTGAAGCCGTCTACAAGAAGGGACAGAGTAGATTGTACTTAGTGTTACCATGCTGTGATGAGGTTCACTATAGGTTATTTCTGAGAATTCTTTTAAATTGAAAGTAAATCTTCTGCTGTTATATTAGTTCTTGAAGGATATTAAAGTATGTTTAATTGAACTTTTTCTCCATGAAAGTCTTGCTGTTGAAATAAAAGAAGAAGTAACCACCAAAGCAACAGCTTCTGGAAGATTTGTCTGCTGTATGTAATTAACACCTCACTGACCACAGATATAAAAGCCAGATATAGATGTGTGCAGAAAGAGCAAATAATAAATGGCTGATGTGGGACAGAGAGTGAAGTCATGATGAAGAAGTAACACCTTCCAACCCACAAACAGCAGCTCCTATATTCATCTGTTACCTCTATAGACTGACTCATTTGTGAAAGAATCTGCAAGAGAAACAGAAGAACCATGATCCCTTCTAGAGAGACACAAACATCTTTATTGCTGATTCTGATGCTTTACTTTACAGGTAAGACCATGACCTATTGTTTTAAAGAAACATTTAGCTGTTATGTTATAGTGTTAGCTAAAAGTTAACTTTTGTCTTAATCGGGAAAAAAAACACAAATTTTACTCATGCAACATGTCTCACATATAAAACAAGACCTTCTGTAAAAACTAAACCGTACAGATTTTTATTCTATTAATTGTTTGTCCTCTATCTCAAAAGCTTATACTGATGCAGATCTGCGCTTGATGGTCAGAGTCGGTGATGAAGTTGCTTTGGCTTGTAGAAGTGATTTCTATATCAGGGTTGACTGTGAAACCATCACCTGGTTGTTCACTAATAAGGACCGAACTGTAACACTGTTTGAAAATGGACAGATTCACCAAGATGCAGCAGCTAAATCAGACAGACTGAGTGTTACAGCAGACTGTTCTCTGGTTATAAAGGAGGTCTCAGAGGAGGATGCTGGTTTTTACACCTGCAGAAAACATGGATCAGACTTTAAGATTAATCTGTCTGTTATTCACAGTGAGTATTTATCTCCTATCATTTGTCACAACAAACAGTAAAACAGTTTTCTTCTTGACTTTAACTCTTCTTATCTGGGACAGCCACTTTGTATCTCTAAATCAATCTATTTTATCCAGCATATATCACGCTTGAGAGTTTCTCATGATAACAATAAAAAAGGAGTAATTTCTTTATTTATATGCAAGTGTTCTTAACTTTCTTTTTCATGGCAGTTCGACAATATCTGAATATGAAAGTCAGAATTGGTGATGAAGTCATGTTGCCTTGTGAAAATATTAATCATGACTGTAAAAGCATCACCTGGTTCTTCAACCCTACAAACGAAACAGTAAAACTGTTTGAAAATGGACAGATTCATCAAGATGCAGCAACTAAATCAGACAGACTGAGTGTTACAGCAGACTGTTCTCTGGTTATAAAGGAGGTCTCAGTGGAGGATGATGGTATTTATGCCTGCAGACAGTTTATAAATGGACAACAAGGACCAGACTCTAAAAGTCTCCGGTCTGTTATTCGCAGTGAGTATTTATCTCCTATCATTTGTCAGAACAAACGGTAAAGCAGTTTTCTTGTTTACTTAAGCTAATGTTATCTGGGACAGCCACTTTATATCTGTAAATCAGTCTACTTCTATTCAACATATATCAGGCTTTAAAGATTCTCTTTTTAAAACTGAACAAAAGAGTGATTATTTTATTTATCTTCAAATATTCTTTCCGTTCTTTTTCTCTGCAGCTCAACAAGATCTGTTTTTGACAGCCAGAGTTGGTGATGAAGTCACTTTGTCTTGTGAGAATATTAACCATGACTGTAAAACCATCACCTGGTTGTTCACTAATAAGTATCAAACAGTAACGCTGTTTGAAACTGGACAGATTCACCAAGATGCAGCAGCTAAATCAGACAAACTGAGTGTTACAGCAGACTGTTCTCTGGTTATAAAGAAGGTCTCAGAGGAGGATGCTGGTCGTTATGCCTGCAGACAGTTTATTAATAGACAACAAGGATCAAACTTTAATATTTATCTATCTGTTAATCACAGTAAGTATAAACAACCTTCATCTTTGTCAAAACAAATGGTCCAACCATATTTTGAAACATAACTTCAAAAAATTATAAAATTATATCTTATCTTTTTAATTTTTCATTTGTCTGTTACTTTAGTGACTGAACGACAACAGAAAGATACAATTAGCTTTACCTGCTTGGTGAGTGAATATATTTCTTGTGAGCACACAGTAGAATGGCTGTATGAGGATGTGGAGAAAAGGTTTTCACACACAGAGAAATCACAACAGTCCTGCTCTGCTACTGTGACGTTTCCAACAACAATCCATGACTGGAAGTCAGACTTCCCTCAAATCTTAAAGTGTAAAGTGACAGATAGTCAGACTAAAGAAGAGAAGCTGATTGACTTCAGGGTTCAGCCGACTGCTGGTAGAACAGGTGAGAACATTTTCTTTAACATAGATCGAATATAATTTAGGGATATAAACTAAAAACTGGTATACCTCTTTAACGCCTCAACTGATTGTAAACTGTTCAAAACTGCTTTATTTTTTTCCTGTTGTCACGGGTTCGTTTCAAAAATACAAAAATGATGGCCCAGCTGAAAAAAATATTGTTTGTGCTTTTTTCTTTTATTGCTCCCCAGGTGGAAATAGTGAAACAGTGCCGTCTATTTACAGTGAAGCTGAGAAACAAAAAACAAGTATTTACACGATTATTTACAGGACAACTTACATGGACAGCCAACACTACCATCGGGTTCTAGTACTCTTCTTCAAATGAGCTTAGCTCCCCTTTAAATACCCCCTTTAGCCCCTCCCCCGGGTAAACCAAAATACAAATTAAGCGAAATTAAGGGGTTTTAAGGATAAAACAAAATAACCAAATAACAAAACTCAAAACCCAGTTTCCTGTATAGAAACTAAAAAATGAACCAAAATGACTCCATACAATGTTCAAAATGTCAGGAACATAAACAATATATAAAATACAAAACAAAACATCCCAAAATGGTTAAGTCCTTTTTGTAACGTGACTGGCAAAGCGCCGCCACTCTGCGCTATTTCCAGCGCGACGCCGGAAGTGCTCCGTTTGGCCCCTTAACCAGGCGCAGCAGGACTGAAGCAGAGACAGAGGTGAGTGCTCTGGAACCTCGGGGAAGTGTGCACCCTCAGACGCGGCGCCATGACCGGGTTCAGACGTGGAATGCCTGTTGGGGACTGCATGCAGGACCGCTGCTGCGAAGGCGGCTTTCAGCAGCTGCGGCTTAGCTGTTTTCGCCCATGGGAGAGCTTTCTCCCCGCGGCGGCCGGGGCACCGCAATCTGCGCCAGAGGAAGCACGGGGATAGTTTAGAGTTTTGGCATCGGAAGGGTTGGAGAGCGAGATACCAGCGGGTGAGTCGACTGTTGTGATCCTTCATAGAGTTCATCCATATCAGGGCACGATGGTCGGTCTCCAGGTCGAACTCTCTCCCCAGAAGGTAATATCTCAGGCTCTCCAGAGCCCACTTGATGGCCAGGCCCTCCTTCTCTACAGTTGAGTACCTGGTCTCTCGGGGAAGCAGCTTGCGGCTTAGGTACAGCACAGGGCGTTCTTCTCCTGGGTCTCCCTGTGCCAGGACAGCCCCGAGACCCACTGCGGAGGCGTCGGTCTGGACCAAGAACCGCTGATTGAAGTCCGGACTCCGCAGCACCGGCGACGAGCAGAGACAGGTCTTGAGGGTCTGGAAGGCGGTCTCACAGTCCTCACTCCAGACGACAGGGTTCCGCTGAGCCTTTTCCGTCAGTGCGGTCAAAGGAGCGGCGATGGTGGCAAACTGTGGCACGAACCTCCGATACCAGCCGGCCAAACCCAAGAAGGACCTCACCTCCTTCTTCGTGCGAGGCCGTGGGCAGCTGCGGATCGCCTCCACCTTGTCGACCTGCGGACGGACCTCACCTCGACCCAGCCGATAGCCAAGGTATTGCGCCTCCTCCTTGGCCCACTGACACTTGGCAGGATTCAGCGTCAGTCCCGCCTGCTCGATCTTGCCAAGGACCCTCTCCAGATGCTGCAAGTGCTGCTCCCAAGTGTCGCTGAAGATTACTACATCGTCCAGGTAAGCAGCACTGCAGTCACCGCAACCCTGTAAAACACGGTCCATTAGCCTCTGAAAGGTTGCGGGGGCCCCATGGAGACCAAACGGCATCACCGTAAACTGGAACAATCCTGCAGGGGTCTGGAACGCCGTGTAGGGACGACTGGACGGCTCCAGAGGCACCTGCCAGTAGCCCTTGCAGAGATCGAGGGTGGTGATGAACCGGGCCCGGCCGATCTTCTCCAGTAGGTCGTCGATCCGGGGCATCGGGTAGGCGTCGAACTCCGACAGGGCGTTGAGCTTCCGGAAGTCGATGCAGATGCGGAGCGACCCATCCTTCTTCACCACGATGACCACTGGGCTGCACCACTCGGACACTCGGACGTTGACGGCTCGATCACCCCCAGACGCTGCATCTCCTCCACCTCCTTCAGTAGCTGGTGGAGGTCAACAAGAGGCAGCTCCTCGTCACCCTCGCTGTCGACCTCAGCCACGAGAAGAGACAACACAGGAGCAGAGACTGGGACGGCCTCTCTCCACTCTTTCAGTAGGTTGACATGGTAAGTCTGTTTGGCTTTCTTCTTGTCAGGGTGGTGTATTTCGTAAGTAACAGGGCCCATCTTCCTCAGGACAGTGTACGGACCCTGCCACTTGGCCAACAGCTTGCTGGTGGAGGATGGCAGCAAGAGCAGGACCCTCTGGCCAGGCTGGAGCTCTCGATGTCTGGCCTGTCTGTCGTACCAGGCCTTCTGTGTCTGCTGGGCCTCTCGCAGGTTGACCTCAGCCTCCTCCCGATACTTGGCCAGGCGCTCTCTCATCTCCAGCACGAACTGCACCACACTCCGATCACTAGTAGCCGTGGTGGGAGCCTCCCAGACCTTCAGCAGCAAGTCCAATGGGCCCTGGACGTCCCAGCCATACAGCAGCTCGAACGGGGAGAATCCGGTGGATGCCTGCGGCACCTCTCGGTAGGCGAACAGCACAAAGGGCAGCCACTGGTCCCAGTCACGTCCAGTGTCGTCCACGAACTTCTGCAGCATCTTCTTCAGGGTCTGGTTAAACCGCTCGACCAAGCCGTCCGTCTGCGGGTGATACGGAGTGGTCTTGATCGCCGAGATCCCCAGCTGGCGGTGGAAGAGCTGCATGAGTCGGGAAGTGAAGTTGGTCCCCTGGTCCGTCACGATCTCATCCGGCACACCGACCCTGGAAAAAAGTTGCACAAGACAACGCAGCACAGCAGGGGCAGTGACGGTGCGCAAGGGGAACACCTCGGTGTACCGGGTTGCGTAGTCTGAGATCACCAGGATGTACTGGTAGTCCCCACTACTTCGCACGAGCGGGCCCACAATGTCCATGGCTATGCGCCGGAATGGGGTGGAGATGACAGGTAGAGGTTGGAGGCAAGCACGGTCAGATTGGCGGACAAAGCAGGTTTTTTGACAGGTGGGACAGGTTTTGCAGTAAGTTTGAACATCAGAGTACATGGAGGGCCAATAGAAACGGGAAGCGATGCGCATGTATGTTTTGTTGCGACCCAGATGACCAGCCCAAGGCAAGGTGTGAGCCAAGTGCATGATCCTTTGGCGGCAAGACGAGGGAACAACGAGGCGCTTGACACCGTCTGACACTAAATACAGAACATTCTTGTCATCGATAACATAGCTCTCTCTGTTCCCCTTGGCACTGTCCAGCCCCCCAACCACTTTGGCAAACACTGGTTTCAGAGTCTCATCCCGTCTCTGCACAGCCCCAATGTCCCCAGGTACCTCCCACAAGTCTTTGTCCAGCCCCTGACAGACTGGCTCCCTTGACTTCAGGCCCCTCTCGAACCTCCGCTGGCTACGTGGTTTCCTTGGACCATTTTTACCCCCCTCAAACAGGTCACTGTCCAATTTGGAAAAAGGTTCAGGCTCCGGCTCCATCTGCTGCTTTGTACTGGGTGCCTCCCCTGCCCGGAACTGAGCCCGGGTTAACACAGGACCAGCCAAACCCTTGTCACAGTCACTCTCCTCAGCCCCCTCCTCCCGCAATAAATCCAGGAGTACAGGTAAGTCCCAGCCTAAGATAGCGGCTACCGGTAACTTCTCCACCACCCCCACAGTAAGTAAATATGGTTGGTCATCCACCATCACCGTCATGTCCGCCGTGGGGTAAGAATGTCTGTCCCCGTGTATACAACAAATGTCCTCCTGCTTACTGTAATCCAACAAGCCCGTTGGCACAATGTCCCTCCGCACAAGAGTCATGAAGCTCCCTGAGTCCACCAGAGCAGTCACAGGTTCCCCATTAATGCACACCTCTTTGAACCACTGCTTTCTCCCTACCCCTTGCATGTCCTCAGCCCGTGGGGTGTAACACGCCCCGGTAAGCTTAGCCTTTCTGATTGGGCACAGGGCAGCTTTGTGTCCTGACTGCTGACAATAAAAACAGATGAGCTCCTTACCAGGACCACGTTGGCTGGGTGCAGGCCCGGGATCTCTAGGTGGGTGGAAGCTGGCTCTGGGTTGCGACGACGGCTGACGAACATCCTGGTAAGCAGCTGGGCCTCCCCTCCGTGCGTTGCGGTACTGCAGCGCGAGCTTGGCTGCGGCTAGCCCCTCTGTCGGCTCATGCTCCTTCACCCAGGTGCGAACGTCTGCCGGGAGGACGCGAAGAAGCTGCTCCAGGATAATCTGCTCCCCGATCTGCTCCTTGGAGTGCTGCTCCGGCCGGATCCAGCGCCGGTACAGCCCCTTCAGACGGTGGTAGGTCTCGGTCGAGCTCTCTCCAGGTGGCACAGACATGGACCTGAACTGCTGCCTGTAGGTCTCCGGTGAAACATCAAACTTGATCAGCAGTGCAGCTTTCAAGTCTGGGTAGGAGTGCGCCAACTCCTCATCCATGGCTGTGTACGCTTCCAACGCCTTCCCGGTGAGTAAGGGCACCAGCCGACATGCCCACTCACCTTCTGGCCAACCCCAAGTTCTTGTGATGCGCTCAAAGCGTAGCAGGTAGTTTTCAATGTCCTCCCCTGAGACATATTGAGGGATCTTGGGGTCGCCGTAGAGCCGGCCCTCATGTCTGGAGGGTTCAGCTCTCTCCATGCTGATCCTTGGGGGCTCCTCGGAGAAACCGCGGCGCTGCCGAGGAGCTGGAGTGGGGAGGTCCACCCGGAGACTCGGTGTTGACTCCTCGGGTGGTGATACAGGTCCGGACACAGGGACAGACCACTGTGGGGCTGGGAAGGTGGCCCGAAGCCCTCTCAGCTCCGCCAAAAACCCCTCGTCCCTCCGCTCCTGTCCTTTTAAAAATGTCCTCATGACCTCCACAAGCTCCTCACTTGTACTTGGTGCAGGCTGCGTGATTGAGGCAGCAGCGCCACCTTCCTCATCTTCAGTTGCCCAGCCTCCATCGTCCACAGGTAAGTCCTGCTTCACTTTTTGTGAGCGCAGCCCTGTACGCTTCACTGTAGGGTGCTTCCGTCGACTGGCCATCCCACTCCTGACACCAAATGTCACGGGTTCGTTGCAAAAATACAAAAAATGATGGCCCAGCCGAAAAAAATATCGTTTGTGCTTTTTCTTTTATTGCTCCCCAGGTGGAAATAGTGAAACAGTGACGGTATTTACAGTGAAGCGAGAAAACAAAAACAAGTATTTACAGGACTATTTACAGGACAACTTACTTGGACAGCCAACACTACCATCAGATCCAGTACTCTTCCTCAAATGAGCTCAGCTCCCCTTTAAATACCCCTTTAGCCCCTCCCCCGGGTAAACCAAAATACACAATTAAGGGGTTTTTAAGGATAAAAACAAAACAACCAAAATAACAAAACTCAAAACTCAGTTTCCTGCATAGAAACTAAAAATTAACCAAAATAACTCCATCCAATGTTCAAAATGTCAAGAACATAAACAATATAAAAATACAAAACAAAACACCCAAAATGGTTGAGTCCTTCGTCACGTGACTGGCAAAGCGCGCCACTCTGCGCTATTTCCAGCGTGACGCGGAAGTGCTCCGGTTTGGCCCCTTAACCAGGAACAGCGGGACTGAAGCAGAGATGAGAGGTGAGTGTTTGTGGAACTCGGCGCCGAGTGTGCACCCTCAGACGCGCGCGATGACCGGTTCAGACGGGGGGCCTGTTAGTTGGGACTTCAGTGCAGGACCCTTAGGACAGAGGTGCGGGCCTGAACGCCTGCGTATTTTTGCCGGAGCGAAGCGCCACTTTCGGTGGAAAGCTTTCTCCCCGTGCGCGCGCTCCCGACGCAGCGCTCCCCTAGACCCAGAGGAAGCTGCCGGATACTTAAGAGTCTGGGATGGACGCTTAGTGGCGCTCCATCACAGATCCTGATTCAAAGAACAAAGGATGATAAACTTACTTGATGGCTAAAGTTATTCTCACAACGGCTCGAATAATCTGGCACTGGTGGCTGGAAAACAAGCAGCATGTGGATCAGATGAGTGGTAATAAGAAACCGCGCTGAGTTAAACGGGTGAATGGAATGAGCAATCAAGCCAGCCACCCGCATCAGGATCATGACAAAACCCCCTCCTCAAGGGCAGATTCCATTGTCCCAACGGGCTGATCGAGGTGATCCCTGTCGAAGGCCCTGATCAAATCCTTGTCCAGGAAGAAATGGACTGGGACCCAGGACCTTTCTTCAGGCCCGTAACCCACCCAGTCTACTAAATACTGGAGCCCTCTGCCTCTCCGTCGAGACCTCAAAAGACGGTGGAATGTGTAGACCAGGTTCCCATTAAGGATTCGGGCGGGAGGAGGTGACATGAAGATGGGCACAAACCTGGAGGTTCTCTCTGGTTTAACCCTGGATACATGAAAAGTGGTGTGAATCCTTAAGGAACTTGGGAGGGGGAGGTGGACGGCCACCGGGTTCACCACCTTGGTGATAGGAAACGGCCCAATAAAATTTGGGAGGCAGCTCCTTGCTGTCCACCTTCAGGGGCAGATCCTTGGTTGAATGCC
>JAGKQL010000007.1:4251164-4284852 GCA_018398635.1 Cyprinodon brontotheroides | reverse complement strand
CTTTGGGGTATTTGTTTTAAAACTGGTTGTGTCAGATACAATCTAACTTTTTACTAACGTTCATATGGGAGAAATCATAGTTTGACTCACTGTGGTAAAGTGAGAATGTCCGTAACGTTATCTGATCAAAGTTCCTGGAATATCCTATATTAAGTAAATTTACTTCAATGCTTTATCAAAAAAAATATATTTTATGTTATGTAGATCACTAATAGAAGATAATATTATCCCAGATTTTATTTCTGTTAGTTTTAGGTATGTTGCTTGCAGCTAATAGGAGCCATGTTTTTTTCCAGCCAATAAAGGTCAGAATGGTTAAATAGATTTATAAATATATAAAGGTTACACTATGGTCACAGAATCCAAAGAACGACACCTGACTTATTGAGCAGAGCTTTTCCAGAGAAAAAGCCACTGTGATCAACAGGGTTTCATAAAATTTTATAGTAGCACGAATGTCTTCTTTCTGGAGGCTTTAAGGAAATACTGGATTTACTGTATTTTCCACTAGGTTGTTGCAACGCTCCAAGCTGCCAAATAGTAAAAATGCCTGCTTTAATTGCCGTGGATTTAACAGCAAAGTAGCCTGACCCAAAGAAGGACATGGTGAAATGATGTTCCAATGTACAGTAGATAGATTAACCTTTTTATATTTTCTGTGGAGTGAACATCTGGATCAAAAAGCATTTTCTTTAGTTGTAATTGCAGAAGTACTAACAAATCCCCATTGTGACTTAAAAAAGAATACATTATTTATTCTCTTAAAAAATCTTCTCGAATAACTTGAATAATTATTTTCAACTAAAAAACTGCAGGTTATATTTAATGCAATTCTACAACATGCTTTTCAGTTTCTTGCCATAAGGAGGCACTAGAGATCCTTTCGAGAGCCTGTTTATCACACTTTCACAGGTATCCATTTTTGTTTTAGAAATATCTTGTAGTTAAGACATCCCTTCCAGAACAGTCAAATACTTTCCAAAAAATAAACCATGTAATCTGAAGAAACTGCTCAACAAAAAAAACAAGCCTTTAGGAAGGGATACATGAAATTAATGAGGAGTTAAGGTAAACACAAGAAAAGCAAGGACGCATACAGGAAGAGGATAAAAAACATGCTCCAGCAAAACGTTATCAGAGATGTGTGATGATCAGACAGATAGAAGTCTGGACTACGAAAGCCAACAGCGATCGTATTCAACTTTTCTTTTTTTTTTCCTTTGCCTTCTCAAGATAATAACAACAATCTCGTTATCACGAGAAAAAAGTTACTGATTGCTCAAGATAGCAAGATAATTAACCTGCATGAGTAATGAATTAGGCTGGTCAACAGCCCTGGATTCAACGTCCATCCATGCCTGGGGTGCCCATAGTTGTGCAGTTGTGGTACCGTGTGCGCACAAAGTGTTTTAGTTTCCTTTTTCTTTTCACTCCTTGTCAGGTCGTGGTGGATGTTTGGATTGCATGGAATACAGTAGAACAGTAGTTTGTAGAATACAGGAGTTTGCATGGCCTTCACTGCATTATGTATCGCAATGAAAACTATCCTCATGAATTGGAAAAGTAAGGATAAACTCAGCATCAATCAGTATAGAGATCTGTTGTTGGATCATATTAATCTTGAGACAGCATCTGCATCCCCATCAGACCGATCTCTCTGGGCTCCCTTGATCGGCTCCATCACTTAATGTAGTGGGGGGCTGTGGGGCACATACTGTGGGGCACAGGGGCTGGTTCGGGGGTCCTCGGTCCCTGGGGGGCTCTGGGGGGGGCACTTGGAGTGGGGTGCCTGGTGGGTCTGACCCCGGGGTCTGTTACCCCCATCGGGGTGGGGCTTTGGACGCCTCAGGGCAGCCTATAGTGGCCACTTGCGGTGCTCTTGTGGGGTTCCGTGGCGACGGACATTGGTTACTGGCCTGGTAGCTGTGCTGCTGCTGAGTGGGTCCGGGGTGGGTTCTGTGGGGAGTGGTGCTCGGGGTCTGGGCCGGTGTACGCCCGGCTGTCCGGCCCTGCCAGGGGCCTCTGGTTTTCTGGAGGGCCTCGGGGCCTGTTGGGCTGTGGGGGGCATGGACATTAACACCTTATGGCTGATGCTTACCCCTTCAGGGGTGTCCGCATAGTGGCCTGTGATTTGTGGTTTTTCCTTGAAGGTTAGTAATAATAATAATAATAATAATAGATTTTATTTGTAACGCACCTTACATTTCAAAGAAATCTCAAAGTGCTACAGAGACCAAAAGAAGAAGAAAAACAAAGACAAAAATAATAACAATAGTAATAAAAAAAAAAACAGCAATACATCCTACATCGAGCACCAAAAACCAACAATTACCAAAAAATAATAATAATAGTAATAATAAATAGTAATAATAAAAATAAAAGAATAAATTGTAGGGCCCACAAAGCAACACATCTCGCACCAAGTGGTACCAAAACCAACAATTGAAACCAACAATTAAAACCACAATTTAAAACAAAACTTACAGTTCTAAAAGGCCTGTTTAAAAAGGTGAGTCTTAAGACCTTTTTTAAAGGCCTCCAAACCTTGTGGGGCTCTCAGGGACTCTGGAAGGGCATTCCAGAGCCGTGGAGCTACTGCCTGAAAAGCCCTATCCCCCATAGTGGCAAGTTTGGTCTTAGGTTGATGCAGGCAGTAAAAGGAGGTGGAGGAACGAAGCCTACGAGAAGTAGCGGGCGATGAGAGGAGTTCACTGAGATAGGCAGGAGCAACTCCATGGATGCATTGATAGGTAAGCAGACAGAGTTTATAATGTATTCTATGTTTGATCGGTAGCCAATGAAGTGAATTAGTAAGGTTAAATATTAAAGTGTGCCTTTCTTTCTTTCTGAATAATGGTGATTAGTGAGAAGCTATTGTTCCATTCTTTATGCTGAGATGTAGGGAAAGGAAGGAGGTTTGAAAAGGAGTTTCCTCCCTAGGTTAGATAAGGGGGAAACATAGATCAACAGGTCCTTATTGTGTTTAAGATCCTCACGTCCTGTCTCTGGTGTGAACGGAAAACAGTTGTCTGAAATGTTTATCTGAACATATATTTATGTCTTTTGATGACATGTTTCTCTTGGAAAGACTCAATGTTCGTGTGTAAGGAGTCTTTATAATGCAAAGGTGGGGCAGGAGCTAGTCAGAATAACACAAGGAGCTGTCTTTAGCTGTTCTGTGTTGTTCTCCTCTGCAGAGCGGAATAAAACTTTTTCTTCCTTGCAAATCATCTCCCCGAGTGCTCATTTTTACACTCCACAGGCCAGCTGGCTTGTGGGCCCTGCTGCCGGTCCCTGGCCCCCGGGCTATGGGTGGTGCGACTTGTGGGGCCCAGAGTCAGCGGGAGGCTGGCTCCCTGGGAGTGCAGTAAGCACCCCAGTCTTTTGCTCCCTATCCCCAGAATCCTCCCTCTGCCTGCTCCATCACACTGCCACAGATGTAGGTTTTTGGGGAGGGAGTCCTACTGGAGGACCCCAACTTCTGATGACGTCCCCCACCCCAATTTTATTTTTGCAATTTAGACACTTCCATCTAGAACATTTTCACAACACACATCTATGTAGGGCATTGTCTGGGGTGGTGGGGGTCAAGGGCACCCGGGGGCTTATTTCATGGGCCTCACCACGGTTTGGCTCACCCCATCCCCTCTCGCACTTAGACATTGAGGGTTCTGGGTTGTCGATTGGGGGGGTGCACTGGCACTGCCCTATCTCCCTCAGGTGTGGGATGGACTGTGCTGGACACCCCCTTTTGGTACTCCCAGTTTTAATTACACCTGAGAGCAACACACAACAACACCACATTCGAGCAGGCGCAAGGAGGATCGGGGACTTCTCACACCCCTGATCTCCGGCTATCGTATGGAGTCTGGGGCCTGGAGGAAGAGCGGGAGCCACCTGGTCTGTGGTCTTGGAGAGGGGCTGCTGCAGGGCCTGCAGGTGGCCTGTTGGGGCGGGCTACTACTTCTGCTCTCCCAAAGAAGGTTGGAGAGAGGGGCGCAGTAGTGGCTGCCTGTGACTTAATTATGGGGGTGGGGGGGGCTCTGTTTGGGTGGCCTGTGCGGGGCATGTAGGCCCTGATCCTGGGGGAGCTTTTGCTGGGAATGGTCTGGTCCAGGTGCGGGGTTGAGGGCCGGGCTTGAAGCAGGAATGAGATGGGTTAGTGTGGCTGTGTCTACACATCCTCCCCCATCTGGATTTTAGGTTCACTTATCGGTCCTCCGGATAATCCTAAGTGCAGCAGCGTCTGGAATCCTGGATCCCGGACTGGTCCGCTCTATACGTGCCCGAGTTATTAACTGGTTGCACTCTTCAAAGTTTTCAGGTCATCCAAGCGTTAGTAGGATTGTGGCCTTAATCAATCGGCGTTTCTGGTGGTTAACCCTGGTCACATCTAGCCATCGACTTCATCACTGGGCTACCCACCTCCAAAGGTATGACCACCATCTTGACAATAATCAACCGTTTTTCTAAGGCTTGCCACCTTGTCTCTTTGAGAAAACTGCCCGCAGCTTTTCAGACGGCCCAACTCCTGGTGAAACATGTCTCCCGTTTACATTTGATTCCCCAAGACATCCTCTCCGACCGTAGACCTCAGTTCATCTCCCAGTTTTGGAGAAGTTTTTGTTCGGCCCACAGGGCCAAAGTTTTACTCACCTCTGGCTATCACTCACAGTCTAACGGACAGGTTAAACGCATGAACCAGGAGTTGGAAGCCACTCTCAGATGCCTGACTACAGCTAACCTGCCGATTGGAGCCTCTATCTACCCTGGGCTGAGTATTCCCACAACTCTCACACCTCTTCAGCTACTGGTTTGTCCTCTTTTGAGGTCTCGTTGGGGTATCAGCCTCCCCTGTTCCTGGCAGAGGAGAAGGACCTTGCTGTTACGTCTGTACAGTACCATATCCACTGCTGCAAGTCAGTCTGAGACAGAACTGCAGCGGCTCTCAATCACACTGCTGAGCAGAACGGCCGTTGGGCTGACCGTAGGAGGAGGGTCGCTTCTACGTTCACCCCTGGCCAAAAGATTTGGCTGTCAACCCGAGACATACCACTTAAGTCCATGTCCAGAAAATCTCCCCGCTTCATTGGCCCATACGAGGTGGATAGGATTGTTGGCCCATTTGCTGTCCGCCTACGCCTGCCCACCACCCTCAGAATCCATCCTACATTTCACGTCTCTCAGATCAAGCCGGTTCACTCCAGTCCGTTGTGCCCTCCCACTGAGCCCCCTCCCCCTTTGGATGTTGATGGCCACCCTGCCTACACAGTGCGCTGGATTGTGGATGCCCGCCGCTGCGGGCGGGGTTGGCAGTACCTTGTTGATTGGGAGGGTTATGGTCCTGAGGACTGCTCTTGGGTTCCGGGTTCGTTTATTTTGGACCCTTCTTTAATTACAGACTTTTGTTCTTCTCAGCCCTCTGGCTCTGCTGGACCGCTGGGTGGCGGTCGTTGGGGATCCAGTTTTGTGGGTGGTTTTTCTGTTTTCTTTTTCCACCACTAGATGCTGCCCTGTCCTAGTTTGGGCCTCCTCGCACACCTGTGGCTTGTTGGGTCACCACCAGAGGAGTATTTGAGCAGCTGGGCTGTCACTACCTCGACGCCAGAGTGTTTGCCAGTATTAAGGTACTCTAGCCAAACCGAGATTAGCTGAGTCTAACCCTTAGCCTTGTCTTTCTGAGTCTAAGCTTGTTTTGTCTTTGTTCTCCAGCAGGAAGCCTTCCTGATCCACTGGATAGGCCTGGACTTTTTACCCCCCTGGATGGATAAATTGAGGCACAAATGAGCAATGGGAAACCTCCACATGATTCGTTCAAGTCTTCTTCAGGAAAACCCGGTGACAGTCTGCTCCATTGCTCCTCTGGACCCAACGTTAGTCTGCCTGTCCATCCTCCAACAAGTTCTTTCATCTCTGGATAAGCCCCCACAAACTGGATCCAAAGATTAACCAAGAGTTTCCCAAACGTTAGTGCCTCTCTTGCAAATTACAAGCCTCGGTCCCTGAACTGATCATTGTGATCTCCCCTGCAGAGTTTCCGGTTCAAGTACCAGTCCACTGAGGTCCAACAGTGTTTCCCAGCTGTATATCTCTCAGTTTGTGTTTTTGTAAACCACAATAAACCTGTTAACTTTTTCCCTTGGGTTCTGAGTGGTTTTCTGCATGTGGATCAGACCCTTCAAGCCCATCATGACAAAAACAATGTTTGTATGAAAAAAGTGTCTGCAAAATCTCTTTAATTCAACAACAAAAATACTTAGTTAAGCAAATTGTGCAAAATAGCAATTAAGAAATCTGGTCCTTTTTTTTTATATGGGGGACCACCATCCCAGCCTCCCAATCCAGGGGAGCAGCTTGTGATGTCCACGCAATGTTGTGTTAACCAACACAGCCCCACAACAACCAGAGCCTTGAGGTGCTTAGGGCAAATATCATCCACCCCTGGGGCCTTTTCAACGAGGAGCTTTTTAAACACCTCAGTGACCTTAGCACCAGAGATGGGAGAACCCAACCCAGAGCCCGCGGGCTCTGCTTCCTCAATGGAAGATGTGTTGGTGGGATTTAGGATGTCTTCGAAATGCCAAACGACACACAATCTTCCCCGTCGAGGTCAGAAACACACCACTCCCCCTGTAAATAGTTTTGGTACTGCACTGCTTCCCCATCCTGAGACGCCGGATTGTGAACCAGACTTGCTTCAAAGCCATACGGAAGTCTTTCTCCATGGCCTTTCTGAACTCTTCCAACACCCATCTTTTGGTTAGCGACCAGCAGAGCTACCTGCCGCTTTGACTGTTAGTCTGTGTTCTTTTTTAGTTCCACTGTTCGTCCACCAGATGGTGCCATTGGGTTACTTCTGTCTTGGAGGGTTTGTCTACATGTCTCAATTACCCACACCTGCAATTCAATCTCCTCATCACCTTAGAGGAGTATATGAGCAGCTGACTGTCATCACCTCTTCGCCAGAGTGTATGCCTGTTTTGGGTATTATAGCCCCTGCTTCTTTATGCTGAGTGAATCTTTGAGTTTTTCTAGTGACTACATTCTCTTACCTTGGTTTTTGTAAATCTTTGACAGGAAATCTACAGATCCTCTGAGATTTATCTGGTCCTTCAAGGCCTGGAAGGATTCCTCTCATGAAGCTGAGAGTCACACTGCTCACCTTATGAGAATGCCTACCTCTTCCTAAAACCCAGTTAACAGTCTGCTCCGCTGCTCCTATGTTCCTCCATAAGTTTGCCTGTCTGCCCTCCAATGACACCTCCACCATCTACCAGTCTAGGCCTCCACAAACAGGAACCCCAGACTGTCCTCCAACTCTCACTGTGAGTCCTAGCAAGATCTGAGTTTCATCAGCCATTTTTCCCACCAACCTTGAACTCATCAAATCACTCTCTCCTTTGTGCAGTTGTTCCAGGTTTCCTGGTCGGTGGAATCCTTGAAGCTGAGATACCTGTTTTCTGTCACAGTACTTTTGTGTCTGAAAAAATAAACTGTTTAACTTTGATCCTCTCTCTGTGAGTGTTTCTGCATGTGGGCAAAAAATATAAGACCCATCATGACACGTTGCCCACGTGAGCATTGAAGTCCTCTATGAGAAAAAGGGGTCCCGAGGAGGGGCACTCTCCAGTACCCCCCCAAGGACTCCAAAAAGGGTGGTTAATCTGAACTGTTGTTTGGCGCATAAGCACAAACAACAGTCAGAACCTGTCCGGCCACACATATGCGGAGGGAGGCCACCCTGTCGTTCACCAGGGTGAACCCCAACATATAGGCCCTTAGATGAGGGGCAACAAGTATGCCTGCTCTGCGCCTCTCACCAGGGGCAACTTCAGAGTGGAATTATGTCCAGCCACTTTTAAGGAGACTGGTTCCAGATCCAGAATGATGCGTCAAACTAAGTCCAACTATCTACGTCCGGAATCTTTCAACCCCTGCTAGAACCGCACTAGCTCAGTCTCCTTCCCAACCAGAGAGGTGATATTCCACCTCCAAAGAGCCATCATCTGCTAAGGTCCCGGCCCTTCACTGCCACCCATCACACATTGTACTTGACCCCTTTGGCCCCTCCTACAGGTGGTTAGGCCATTGGAAGGGGACCAATATTTCTATATGGAACCCAGCCGGGCTCCAAGGGTGAAACCCTCGCCAAGAGGTGCTCACCAGCATGCCTCAATTCCAGGCCTGGCTCCAAAGTGGGGCCCCGGTGACCCACATCCGGGCAACGGAACACTAGGTCCATTTGTCTTGCTCATCATTAGAGGTCTTTAAGGCAAAACCAAAAAACAAAATTCTTAAAGTTAAAACAGGAGAGAACCAACATTCAGAAGTAAATAAACAAGCTTTGAAAAACACCAAACTATGACAGGATTTTGAAAAATTAAGACAAACAGTAATTGTATTTTATTATAGTCATATGTATAATTTCTTGCTTTGTTTTTTAGGTCCCTCAAAAACTTGAAACATGTGAAGGATAAACCTGATGGTCAATATGTGGTCTGATATACACAAATAGCTATTGATAAGAACATATAGAAATAAGATGTTCCTATTTTATAGGAGTACAGAACTGCTAATAACTAGCTAAGAGGCAGTTGTTAGTATCAGGTGATGTCATTTTATCAGATAACCATTTGGTGTAAATGCCCTTTCATATTTTCTTTTACTTTGTTTGCTGTTTTTATGCAATTTTATTTAATAAATGTTAATGTTTTTGAACATTCAGAGTCATTCTTTAATTTTAATCTAGTTAACCTGATAAAAAAGCTGCATCATTAAAGAAATGAACAGTAAGAACAACAATCCAATTTCTTAAAAGATTGCCAATGGTTAGTGTTACTGTGCTGTGATGAGGTTCACTGTAGATTATTAGAATTCTTTCAAATTGAAAGTAAATCTTCTGCTGTTATATTAGTGCTTGAAGGAAAGGAAAGTGGCCAGAATAAATTTGCAAGGTCAAAAAAAATTTAGGCAAATGGTTACATTTATACAGTTGAACTTTTTCTGCAAAAAAAAAAAATAATGTTGAAATAAAAGAAGAAGAAACCACCTAAGCAACAGCTTCTGGTAGCTTTGTCTGCTGAATGGAACCAACACCTCACTGACCACAGATATAAAAGCCAGATATAGATGTGTGTATAAAGAGCAAATAATAAATGGCCAATGTGGAACAGAGAGTGAAGTCATTGTGAAGAAGTAACACCTTCCAAGCCACAAACAGCAGCTCCTATATTCATCTGTTACCTCTATAGACTGACTCATTTGTGAAAGAAGCTGCAAGAGAAACAGTGGAACCATGATTCCTTCTAGAGAGACACAGATATCTTTATTGCTGATTCTGATGCTTTACTTTACAGGTAAGATCATGACTGGTGGTTTTAAAGAAACATTAGGCTGTTATAGTATTGGCTAAAACTGAAAATTTGTGTTAGCCAAAAAAAACAACAACACGTTTTCTGTAATTTAACAAACTTTTCTCTCTCAAAATGTCTCACATCTAAAAATAGCCTTTCTGAAAAAACAGTACAATATTAATTCTACTAATTATTTCTCCTCTTTCTCAAAAGCTTCTACTGATGCAGATCTGCGCTTGATGGTCAGAGTCGGTGATGAAGTTGCTTTGCCTTGTAGAAGTGATTTCTATATCAGGGATGACTGTGAAACCATCAGCTGGTTGTTCACTACTAAGAACCCAACAGTAAAACTGTTTGAAACTGGACAGATTCACCAAGATGCAGCAGCTAAATCAGACAGACTGAGTGTTACAGCAGACTGTTCTCTGGTTATTAAGAAGGTCTCGCTGGAAGATGGTGGTCTTTACACCTGCAGAAAACAAGGATCAGACTTTAATACCAATCTGTTTGTTATTCACAGTGAGTATTTATCTCCTATCATTTTTCAAAACAAGCAAACTATTCTTGTCTGGAACACTTTGTAACACTTTGCCACTTTGTATCTGTAAATCAGTTGACTTTAATTCCACATAACATCACACTTTAAAGATTCTCATGATAACAATGAAAAAAAGATTTAAAAAAATAAAAAATATTTTATTTATCTTCAAATGTTCTTTACCTTCCTTTTTTTCAGTTCTACAATATCTTCATTTAAAAGCCAGAGTTGGTGATGAAGTCACTTTGCCTTGTGAAAATATTAACTATGACTGTAAAGTTCACTGCTGGTTGTTCACTAACAAGGACCGAACTGTAACACTGCCTTTGAAACTTGACAGATTCACCAAGATGCAGCAGCTAATCCAGTACAGCCTGAGTGTTACAGCAAACTGTTCTCTGGTTATAAAGAAGGTCTCAGTGGAGGATGATGAGGTCTTTATACCTGCAGACAGTTTACGTTTAACAAGGACAACAAGGATCAGAGTTTTAAAAGGTCTTTGGTCTGTTATTCATAGTAGTATTTATCTCCTATCATTTGTCAGAACAAACAGTAAAGCAGTTTTCTTCTTTACTTAAATTATTTTTATTTGGGACAGCCACTTTTTATCTGTTAATCAATGTACTTTTATTCCACATATGTCAGGCTTCAATGATTCTCATGTTATGAAAGAAAAAGATAAAAATGTTTTATTTGTCTTCAGATGTTCTTTCCTTTCTCTTTCTTGGCAGTTCAACAATATGTGCATTTGAAAGCCAGAGTTGGTAATGAAGTCACTTTGCCTTGTGAAAATATTAATCATGACTGTAAAACCATCACCTGGTTGTTCACTAATAAGGACCGAGCTATAACACTGTTTGAAACTGGACAGATTCACCAAGATGCAGCAGCTAAATCAGAGAGACTGAGTGTTACAGCAGACTGTTCTCTGGTTATAAAGAAGGTCTCAGAGGAGGATGATGGTCTTTATACCTGCAGAAAGTTTATAAACGGACAACAAGGACCAGACTCCAAGATTAATCTGACTGTTAATCACAGTGAGTATAAACAACATTCATGTTTGCCCAATAAGCTATCCAAACACATTTTGAAATATAACTACAAAATAATAAAACTATTTACTATCTTTTTTTTTTTGTCTGAAATCTTCATCTACTTTAGAGGCTGAACAACAACAGAGAGATAAAATCAACTTTAGATGCTTGGTGAGGGAATATAGCTCCTGTGAACACACAGTAGAGTGGCAGTATGAGGATGTGGAGGAAAGGTTTTCACACATACAGAAATCAGAAAAGTCCTGCTTTGCTACTGTGAAGTTTCCAACATCAATCCATGACTGGAATTCAGACTTTCCTCCAATCTTAAAGTGTAAAGTGACAGATAGTCAGACTAAAGAAGAGCAGCTGATTGAATTCAGAGATCAGTCGACTGCTGGAAGAACAGGTGAGAACATTTTCATTATCTCAGATTGAAAATTATTTAAAGATGTAAACTTAAAGTTGTTACACCTTTCTATTTCCACATCTAATTCTTTACCTTAAACCTTAAACGTTCTTTTTTTAAAATATGCTACTCACCGGGTCGTCAGCGCTGTTCAATGACGTTCCAAATAAGCTTTGTGAAGAAAAACCATTCCTGTCTTGTTTTATTTAGCATTTTGTAAATCCCAGAACTATTTTTTCCAATACATCACAACCGCTTATAAACTTCCGCTTCCCGTTCGAATCTGAAGCGTTGCACACCCCAGACCACTAGTTGGCGACGGTATCCTCTACCGTCAAACTCAAAGTCCAATATGTCCTCCTCAAGAATCCACCTTTCGTATTCCATTTTCATAGTTTTTTAAAGTGTTTAACAGTGACGTTAGCACCTCGACGTCGGAGTACACAGAGTGAAACAGAAACACTTGGGCCTTGCGAAAAGACTACAACTAAGCGTAAACAGGCCCCATTTCCGTTTCCGGTGGCGGAGGGATATTGACTATTCCAACAGAACTCAATGGGATTTACAAAATGCTAAATAAAACACTACAGGAACGTTTTTTCTTTACGAAACTTTTTTTGGAACGTCATTGAACAGCGCTGACGACCCGGTGAGTAGCATATTTTAAAAAAAGAACGTTTAAGGTTGTTTTAAGGACATTATCGGACATGCACTATGGAAGCCATTCTGAAGCAGCCAAGGGGGGATTCTGCATGAGCCAAATAGCAGAGACAGGACCAATTGTCAAAATTTTGGTGTCAATCATTCGATTTCATCCTGGACACTACAGAAAATGGGCTAAAAGTGTTAAAAACCGGAATTTTCCTTTAAGGTGTGAATTATATCAGGACATCAGTGTCTTGCCCCCAGAAAACCAGAGTGTAACAGCTTCATAAGGATTCTAGAGGTTTTAGCAGCTGAAAATCAAACTGAAACACTGGAAAAACACTGATGATCCACCATGACAAAGAGGGAAATGACAACTGAAGTAGAGGAGAACATTGGTGCAGGTAGAAAGGAAAACACAGGTGAACTGAATCTACTCACAATTGAGGATCTGGGTGAGGAAAAATGTTTCAATATGGAGAAAATAGTGAAAAAAAAGAGGGAGAAATAATCCAAAAATGCAGGAATAATCACCAACTAAAATAAAGACACTCACACACTTGAAACACAAAAAATAAACAACAGAATTAAAACAAACAACAAAAGGTAAAGAAAATAAAAGAAAGAAAACTGGTATTGTAGAATTCTAATAACCAAGTAGCAGAATACAGGATCTCTACAAAAAAATTAAAAACAATTAACTGAATTTTAAACATATTTATCTGTATTTTTTGTTCTTCTGTGTTTATAGGTCCCTCCAGAACTTGAAGCATGTGAACGATCAACCTGATCATCTCACTTTGCTATTTTATAGCTATTAATAAAGATATAACATGTTCCTGTTTTCAGGACTGCTGATAACTTGCTTAAATTATTTCCATCCCCATATATCAGGCTTATAAAATTCTAGTGTTAATAATTACCAACGCTGTTTTCTAGAGTCTCCACTTAAAATTATTTACTTAAATTAATACTGTTTTTCTAATGCTTTTTAGATCAGCCTGGAGGCTTTGCACCTTTTCTGTAAATAGTTTATTTGATATGCTTTCCCATGATGTTCTTCTATGCTTTATTTTATGCATGACCACAATAGTATAAATACCTTTGAACCTTGTGGTTTCACACTTTGAGAAGAAAATGGCAGCTTAATGTTTCCACAATGTCAGACATGTTGAAGTTTAAATCTAAAAAAAAAAGGCCAGAACCCGATGCTGCAGATATTCTCACATTTAGGCCAGCTCCATCATAGACTGAAAGTAGCACCTTTATAACCACAGACTTTGCTGCATCTAATGGTCTTTGATGTCAAAATAAAAAAGGAACTTTCCATTTGTGTAAGAACATCTTTACACTCCATAACTCTCCCACTTGTTTTATATTTCTCAATGTTCTGTTTGTAGATGTTAACCTTTTAATTTGATGTTAGGATCACCTACAGATATATCATATTGAACTTTTGCAGCCTGTAGCAAAAAGCTTCCTGCAGATGGAAAAGAGAAAGGAAAGATTGTTCAGAAAGGAGTAAAAGAATGAAACTCCAACAATTGAATTCTTTGGTCACTTCATGTCATCTTAACTTTCTAATAAGTGTAAATAAACTACTTTGGGGTATTTGTGCCCGAAACGATCGACAAACTTTTTACTAAGGTTCATATCAGAGAAATCATAGTTTGACTCATTGTGGTAAAGTGAGAATGTCCTTAATGTTATCTGGTCAAAGTTCCTGGAATATCCTAAATAAAGTGAAATTACTTAAATACTTTATTAAAAAAACAAACAATTTGATGTTATGTAGATCACTAATAGAAGATAATGTTATCCCTGATGAAACTATGTCATCAACAGGGTTTCATCAAATTTTAAAGTAGCATGGATGTCTTATTTTTGGAGGCTTTAAAGAAATACTGGATTTACTGTATTTTCCAGTAGGTTGTTGCAACTGTCCAAACTGCCTAATAGTAAAAAAGCCCACTTTAATTGGAGTGGAATTAAAAGCCTGACCTAAAGAAGGACATGGTGAGATGATGTTCCAATGTACTGTAGATAATTTAACCTTCTTTTTATCATTTCTGTGGAGTGAACATCTGGATCAAAAAGTATTTTCTTTAGTTGAAAATGCAGAAATACCGACAAATCCCCACTGGGATTTAAAAGAGAATACATTATTTATTCTCTTAAAAAAATCTCCTTGAATAACTGGAATAATTAGTTTAAACCAAAAAATGCTGCAGGTTATATTTATTCCACTTCTCCAACATGCTTTACAGTGTCGTGCCATAAGGAGGCACTAGAGATCCTTTAGAGAGCTTGTTTATCACACTTTCACATGTACAGTATACATTTTTTCAGAAATATCTGTGTAGTTAACACAATCCCTTCCAGAACAGTCAAATACTTTCCAAAAAAATAAACCATGTATTCCAAGTGATCTGAAGAAACTGCTCAACACCAAAAAATAAGCCTATAAGAAAGGATATGTGAAATTAATGAGTAGTTAAGGTAGTTAAGTTTTTTTACTTTTTTATTCAGATTTTCTAGTGCAGATCACAACACATACATCTTACAGATAGTACATTTTACAAATTACATTTATAAATTCACATCTTATGTTTCAGAGAATGGTTTGTGTGTCCAAGGTTTTAAAGAGACAGATAATAATACTAATATAGCAAAGATAAAAATAAAAAAACAAAAGCAGGAAACTCCCATTTATCAAACGTAACTTCCATCAGATGTGGTTTGAAATGAATGTTTGAATTGGAGACCATTTTTTCTAAGAAGATGTCACTTTATATATGAAGTTTTGCCGTAATTTCTTCCATATGGATAGCCACCTTTCTTCACCATGACGCTCAAAAGCCTTCCATCCATAGATTCTGTCAGTGTCTTGATCTGTTTGTGATCCACATTGCGTGCAGCAGCCACCACAGCCTCCCAGACACTGTTCAGAGAGGTGTACTGTTTTCCCTCCCTGTAGATCTCACATTTCATGAAGGACCACAGGTTCTCCATGGGGTTCAGATCAGGTGAACAAGGGGGCCATGTCATTATTTTTTCTCCTTTTAGACTTTTTCTGGCCAGCCACGCTGTGGTGTATTTTGATGCGTGTGACGGAGCATTGTCCTGCATGAATATCATGTTTTTCTTGAATGATGGCGACTTCTTCTTGTACCACTGTTTGAAGAAGGTGTCTTCCAGAAACTGGCAGTAGGTCTGGGAGTTGATCTTGACTCCATCATCAACCTGAAAAGGTCCCACAAGCTCATCTTTGATGATACCAGCCCATACCAGTACCCCACCTCCACCTTGCTGGCGTCTGAGTCGATAAGGAACTTGCTGCCCTTTACTGATCCAGCCTGGTGCCCATCCATCCATCTGGCCCATCAAGACTCACTCTCATTTCATCAGACCAAAACACCTTGGAGAAATCAGTCTTCAGATATTTCTTGGCCCAATCTTGACGTTTTGTCTTGTGTGTCTTGTTCAAAGGTGGCCTTTTTTCGGCTTTCCTTACCTTGGCCTGGTCCCCTGAGTATTGGAGCACCTTGTGCTTCTCGGCACTCCAGACATGTTGCACGTGCTCTGAAATATGGCACAACTGGTGGCTAAGGGCTATCTGGCTTCACGCTTGATCCCTCTAGCTTCACGGTGAGTTATTCTCGCTTCAGAGGCTTGGCAGTTTCCAAAATGCTGCACACCTCTGAAAGACATCTCGACTTATTTTTGACTTTTCAGAGAGGTGTCAAATCTCCTTTCTGATACTGTACATTTTGCCGAAGGAAGGGGGTAACCTTATAAGAAAGCACAGCTAATAAAGGGTGTTGATTTGATTAGGCCACACCCCTTCTCATTACAGAGATGCACACAACCTGATTTACTTAATTGGTAGTTGGCATTCAAGCCTATACAGCTTGGAGAAGGACAACATGTATGAACAGAATGATGTGGTTGAAATACTCATTTGCCCAATAAGTCTGCACACAGTCTAGATACCTTGGTGTTCACTTGGACAACGAACTAGACTGGAAACACAACTGTGAAGCAAGTAGGGAGAGAGCAGATTGTACTTCCTAAAGAAGCTCAGGTCCTTTAGTGTTTCCAGCAAGATGCTTTATAGTCTTTGTGGAAAGTGCAATCTCACCTGCCACCTTCTGCTGGGGTAACTGTAACAACCTCACAAAACTAGGACCCAATATTCAGACAGACAGACCAGGACGATTTTTAAACAAATAGAATCCCGGGTGAAGATGAACTGACGGCAGCCAACGCTGAGGCAAAAACACTGTCCATGAGGGGAATGCAAGCCAAGGTCAGTGAAAGAGTCCAGGATGGGTAACCAGCAAAATCCAGGAAAAACAGAAAACAACAGAAAAACAGACAGAGCAGACAAGGGCAAGGCAAAAATGTGAATATCCAAAGCAAAAAACAGATCAGAATCAAAATAACAGAGAGATTCACTTGATGGCTAGAGTTACTTCCACAATGGCTCAAATAATCTGGCACTGATGGGAGGAAAGCAAACAGCACAAATTGCTGCAGGAACCAGGTGAAACAGATCGGTGATAATCAGCCGTGGGGCCAATTAGACAGGTGACCTGGGGCAGATGGAAAAACCAACCATCAGCGTCAGTACCATGACAGTAACAGCAGTAACATTAGAGCTAATGACTTAAAATAGCTCAATAGCTGATAAGGAAGTCCAGCTCTGTTGTAGGAACTCCTCTAGAACCTCTGGAGATTATTTCACAAAGAAGAATTTTCCATAAGCTGAAGAACATTTTGGACAATCGTGACCATCCTCTTCAGAAGAGTTTTAAGCAACAACATAGGCTGTGTTCGATTTCAGAGTCTGCGTCCTCTAAGGACCCGTTCTATCTGGAGTGGATCCTTCAAGGTCTGTGAAAATAAGGAGACTGGAAGAGTTTTGGCTGTGGATTTAAAGAGGTCCAACCTTCTGCACTTTCACCACACGTACGCTCCGTCACTTAGAAACCATGAGAGTTGCCGCACAATGCAGGAAAAGAAGGAATACTGAAATTTTCACTACTCTTTATTTGCACTACTTTTTTTTATTGTAAAGTGAACAAAGACTACCCTTGTGAGAATACAGAGTGGAATAAAGGTGACAACCACCGGGAGCATGAACAAAAAAAAGCAAATGTAATGAAATAAAAGGGTTAGAAAGATACAAACACATCTAAACAATGTTTGTATGAAAAATATGTCTGCATAATCTCTTATATTCAACAACAAAAATACTTAGTTAAGCAAGTTGTGCAAAATAGCAATTACAAAATCTGATCCTCTTTTTTTAATATGGGGGACCACTATCCCAGCCTTCCAATCCAGGGGAGTGGCCCGTGATGTCCACGCAATGTCTTGTTAACCAGCACAGCCCCACAACAACCAGAGCCTTAAGGGCTTAGGGCAAATCTCATCCACCCCTGGGGCCTTTTCACCGAGGAGCGTTTTAGCCACCTCTGTGATCAGCACCAGAGATGGGAGAACCCTGGGCTCTGCTTCCTCAATGGAAGACGTGTTGGTGTGATTAAGGAGGCTTTGAAGTACTCCGCCCACCGACACACGATGTCCCCCGTGGAGGTCAGAAACACACCACCCCCACTGTAAATAGTTTTGGTACTGCACTGCTTCCGTCTCCTCAGACGCTGGATTGTGGACCGGAATTGCTTTGAAGCTGTACGGAAGTTTTTCTCCATGGCCTCTCTGAACTCTTCCAACACCTGTGTTTTTGTTTAGAGACCAGCAGAGCCACCTGTCACTTTGACTGCTGGTACACATCAGTTGCTTCCCGAGTCCCACAGGTCAATAAAGCCAGATAGCCTCACCGCTGGTGTCCACCAGCGGGTTCGAGGGTTGCCGCTGCGACATTCACCGAGAACCTTGCAGCTACAGCTCAGACTAACCCCCTCAACAATAGAGGCACAGAACATGGTCCACTCAGACTCAATGTCCCCCTCCTGCCTCGGAACATGTTCATTCCCAGCAAACCCTCATAATACGTTTGGGCCTACCAGGGTAGTGGTCGGTGGAGAGCTCTGCCCCTCTCTTCACCCGAGTGTCCAAGACATGCGACCGCAGGTCAGTTGAAACAACAACAAAGTCAATCATCGAACTAAAGCCTAGGGTGTCCTTGTGCCAAGAGCACATATGGACAAGATTATGCTTGAACATGGTTTTCTTTATGGACAATCCATGACGAGCACAGAAGTCCAGCAACAGAAAAACACTCAAGTTGAGGTGGGCCATTCATCCTAACCACGCCTCCCATAGTCTCACTGTCATTGCCCACGTGAGCGTTGAAGTCCCCCAGAGGAAAAAGAGGGTCCCCAGGAGGGGCACCCTCCAGTACCCCCCCTAAGGACTCCAAAAAGGGTGGGTAATCTGAACTACTGTGTGGCGCATAAGCACAAACAACAGTCAGAACCCGTCTGGCCGCACATATGTGGAGGGAGGCCACTCTCTCGTTCACCAGGGTGAACCCAAACGTACAGGCACCAAGATGAGGGGCAATAAGAATGCCCACACCTGGTCATCGACTCTCACCAGGGGCAACTTCAGAGTGGAAGAATGTCCAACCCCTCTCAAGGAGACTGGTTCCACAGCCAGAGCTATGCGTCAAAGTAAGTCCAACTATTTACATTCAGAATCTTTCAACCTGTGCTGGAACTGCATTAGCTCAGTCTCCTTCCCAACCAGAGAGGTGACAGTCAATGTCCCAAGAGCCAGCTTCTTCAGCCAAGGATCAGAATGCCAAGGTCCACGCCCTTCATTGCCACCCATCACACATTGTACTTGACCCCTTTGGCCCCTCCTACAGGTAGTAAGCCCATTGGAAGGGGGACCCATATTTTTGGTTCGGGCTATGCCCAGCCGGGCTCCTAGGGTAAAAGCCTTGCCACCAGGTGCTCACTATTGGACCTCAATTCCAGGCCTGGCTCCAAAGTGGGTCCCCCGTGACCCGCATCAGGGCGATGGAACACTAGCTCCATTTGTCTTGCTCATCATTAGAGGTCTTTAGGGCAAAACCAAAAAACAAAATTCTTAAAGTTAATACAGGAGAGAACCAACATTCAGAGCTAAATAAATACACTTTGAAAAACCCCAAACTATGACAGATACAGGATTTTCAAAATTAAGACAAACATTTAATTGTATCTTAAATATAGTAATCTGTATAATTTCTTGCTTTGTTTTTTAGGTCCCTCAAGAATTTGAAACATGTGAAGGATAAACATGATGGTCAATGTGTGCTCTGATATAAACAAATAGCTATTGATAAGAACATATAGAAATAAGATGTTCCTATTTTATAGGAGTACAGAACTGCTGAAAACTACCTACAATTGTTATTTATTATGTGAAGGCATCAAACTAAGCAAATAATTTCCACTTTGCTTCTTTCTGCTTTTTTACAGCGATGTTTAGATTTTTCAGTTTTTGGCAGATGTTAGAATCAGGTGATGTCATTTTATCAGATAACCTGTTTATATGCAGTTTTATTTAATAAATTTGTATGTTTTTGAACATTCAGAGTCGTTCTTTCATTTTAATCTAGTTAACCTGACAAAAAAGCTGCATAATTAAATAAATGCACAATAAGAAAAACAATCCCCTTTCCTAAAAGATTGCCAATGGTTAGTGTTACTGTGCTGTGATTAGGTCTACCGTAGATTATTTCTGAGAATTCTTCCAAATTGAAAGTAAACCTTCTGCTGTTATATTAATGCTTGAAGGAAAGTAAGGTGGCCAGAATAAATCTGCAAGGTCAACAAAACTATTAGACAAAGGTCTTTTATTATTACATTTATTCAGTTGAACTTTTTCTCCCCCCAAAAAAATTATGTTGAAATGAAAGAAGAAGAAACCACCAGAGCAACAGCTTCTGGTAGCTTTGTCTGCTGAATGGAACTAACACGTCACTGACCACAGATAGAAAAGCCAGATATAGATGTGTGTAGAAAGAGCAAATAATAAATAGCTGATGTGGGACAGAGAATGAAGTCATGGTAAAGAAGTAACACCTTCCAAACCACAAACAGCAGCTCCTACTGTATATTCATCCGTTACCTCTATAGACCGACTCATTTGTTAAAGTAACTGCAAGAGAAACAGAGGAACCATGATCCCTTCTAGAGAGACACAAACATCTTTATTGCTCATTCTGATGCTTTACTTTACAGGTAAGACCATGACTGATGGTTTTAAAGAAACATTCTGCAGTTATATTATTGGCTAAAACTGAAAATTTATGTTGACCAAAAAAAAACAAAAACATGTTTTTTGTAATTTAACAAACTTTTCTCTCTCAAAACAACTCAAGTCTAAAAAAGAGCCTTTCTAAAAAATATATAAACAGCACAGTATTTATTCTACTAATTATTTCTCCTCTTTCTCAAAAGCTTCTACATGATGCAGATCTGCGCTTGATGGTCAGAGTTGGTGATGAAGTTGCTTTGGCTTGTAGAAGTGATTTCTATATCAGGGATGACTGTGAAACCATCACCTGGTTGTTCACTTCTAAGAACCCAACAGTAAAACTGTTTGAAACTGGACAGATTCACCAAGAAGCAGCAGCTAAATCAGACAGACTGAGTGTTACAGCAGACTGTTCTCTGGTTATAAAGAAGGTCTCAGTGGAGGATGCTGGCCTTTACACCTGCAGAAAACAAGGATCAGACTTTAATATAGATCTGTCTGTTATTCACAGTGAGTATTTATCTCCTATCATTTTTCAGAACGAACAGTAAAGCAGTTTTCTTATTGACTTGAACTATTCTTATCTGGAAAAGCCACTTTGTATCTGTAACTCAGTTGACTTTTTATTCCATATGAATCACGCTTTTAAGATTCTCATGATAACAATGAAAAAAAAGGTTAAAAGAATAAAAATAATTTTATTCATCTTCAAATGTTCTTTACCTTCATTTCTCTGCAGTTCTACAATATCTGCATTTGACAGCCAGAGTTGGTGATGAAGTCACTTTGCCTTGTGAAAATATTAACCATGACTGTGAAACCTTCACCTGGTTGTACATTTCTAAGTACCGAACAGTAAAACAGTTTGAAACTGGACAGATTCACCAAGATGCAGCAGCTAAATCAGACAGACTGAGTGTTACAGCAGACTGTTCTCTGGTTATAAAGAAGGTCTCAGTGGAGGATGATGGTTTTTATGCCTGCAGACAGTTTATAAACGGACAACAAGAATCAGACTTTAAAAGTCTCTGGTCTGTTATTCACAGTGAGTATTTATCTCCTATCATTTGTCTGAACAAACAGTAAAGCAGTTTTCTTCTTTACTTAAATTATTCTTATCTGGGACAGCCACTTTGTATCTGTTAATCAATCTACTTTTTTCTTCCACATATGTCAGGCTTCAATGATTCTCATGTTAACAATGAAAAAGATAGATAATTTTAAGTGTCTTTTGAATGTTCTTTCCTTTTTTTTTCTTGGCAGTTCAACAACATCTGCATTTGACAGCCAGAGTTGGTGATGAAGTCACTTTGCCTTGTGAAAATATTAATCATGACTGTAAAACCATCACCTGGTTGTTCACTCCTAAGGACCGAGCTATAACATTGTTTGAAACTGGACAGATTCACCAAGATGCAGAAGCTAAATCAGACAGACTGAGTGTTACAGCAGACTGTTCTCTGGTTATAAAGAAGGTCTCAGTGGAGGATGCTGGTCTTTATACCTGCAGACAGTTTATAAACGGACAACAAGGATCAGACTTTAAGATTAATCTGACCGTTAATCACAGTGAGTATAAACAACATTCATGTTTGCCCAAAAAAGCTATCCAACCACATTTTGAAACATAACTACAAAAGGATAATACTATTTATTATCTTTTTTTTGTCATAAATCTTCATCTACTTTAGAGGCTGAACAACAACAGAAAGATAAAATCATCTTTAGATGCTTTGTAAGTGAAATATAGCTCCTGTAAACACACAGTAGAGTGGCTGTATGAGGATGTGGAGAAAAGGTTTTCCCACATAGAGAAATCAGAACAGTCCTGCTCTGCTAGTTGTGATGTTTCCAACATCAATCCATGACTGGAAGTCAGACTTTCCTCCAATCTTAAAGTGTAAAGTGACAGATAGTCAGACTAAAGAAGAGCAGCTGATTGACTTCAGCGTTCAGTCGACTGCTGGAAGAACAGGTGAGAGCATTTTCATTAACTCAGATTGAAAATGTAAATTCACACTTAAAGACTTTATTACTGACCAGTTAATTTCTTTTTTTTACACTTCTCAATGGTTCAGACTCAACAGTTGGACCAACCAGTATAAAGACGAGCGACACAAAACCAACAACACAAGCAGTTATAACTCTATCAGCAACAACAGCAGAAGAGTTCAATAAATTGACCTCTTTAGGAATAAATTCATCTATAAACATCAACAATTCATCAAAAACACAAGGTACAAACTGAATGTCTTTGACCTTTCACCTTTCTTCTTGTTTTATTTGTAGTATTTCTGTCCATCAGGATTTTTTTTGCATAAATAATGTTTCTTCTTCCAGGTTGGTCTTGGTTGCTCATCGTTGGTTCAGCAGCGATCATAATAACTGTTCTGGGATCATCAAATGGAAGAAAACTAAAGGTGAGGACACCTTACTACATCCTCATTTGTTCAGGATGATATAAATTCCCAGAAACAGAAATTATTTGTGTTCTAAATGGTAAAAATACTGAACTGATCACCAGTTTTGTATTTTTCAGGAAACACAACCAAAAAGGAGGAAGAAAATAAAGTGGGTGATTCACTGAATGATGACACATTGATTTCAATGGAAAGAGAGGTTTTTATTTATTTTCTATAAATGTTTATTATAAAATGTGTTTCTATAGAGCAAATAAACCCTTTGTATATGTCTTTTTTATCAGCATAATTTTGAAATATATATTTATAGAGTTTAACTGTTCTCCCCATTTACTGGTAGGAGAAGCTTATAAAAGTCATAGAAAAAAATCAATTTCAATCAATCTCTGATAATATTCTGGGGAAAATCTTAACTTATAATGTTAACATATGAAGTAATGAATTCATTTCTGTCATTGCTAAATTGCTCCAGGCTCTCTAGTGAAACAACATTAATTTACTTTCCTACTATCTTATTTTTATTTAATAAATCAAGCATCTATCTGTGTATTGTCTTTAACTTTCATCTGTGAAGGATCCTGATACATACATATATATACATAAATGTTTTTTAATCATATATATTTAACTGAAGCTTTTCTTTTTATTCAAAACCATAATGCTTCTGGTCTTAAAATTTTTTAAACTTCTTCATCTTAATTTATTAACTTCAGTTTTCCTGGGATCATTGATCTTTTCTTATGTTCTTAGAGAAAAAGATAAATATATGGCCTGTGGTTGTTGATCTTTATTAGTAGGAAAAATGAAAACATGAAATAATGAAACTAAATTTATTCCGATTACTGTCAAAACAATGTAAAAAACAAATCCAAATAGCTGGAACTGTAACAGACAAAGCTGGACTAAGACCTGCTAACAGTGACCATGATGACGAGAAAGATAAAAGAATGTCCGCTGTCAGGAAATTTTGTATCTAAAATCGAGAAGATACTTTAAATATGATCCTCACAGTAATAAGTAAAAATTTGTTGAGAATCTACAAATAAAGTCATTTACTCTGATGCTTTCAGACAGAACTAAAAGCTGTTAAAACACAGTAGGATTAAACCTAAAGACTACATCCATCCATCCATTTTCTGACATGCTTAATCCCAAGTCGTGAGGGGTGCTGGTGCCTATCTCCGGCTGTCAATGGACGAGAGGTGGGGTACACCCTGGACAGGTCCTAAAGACTACAGTCACATAAATTCTCATATTTACGAAAAGATCCTTGCTACAGTCAACCAAAACAAGTGTTGCATGTTTTGTCCTGCAGACAAAAGGAGCTTAAATGATGTCAATCTACAGCTAACCTGAATTAAATACATGTGTAGGCTGGTGACTGTGGGTCTAAAACAGCTACAGGAAATCAGAGCTGTTGATTTGTTGTTTTCTGTGTGCAGAAGGATCCTGAGGATGACGTCCCCTATGCCTCCATCATTCCCACCATAAGGGCCAAAAAGACCAAGAATAAAACCAGAGTGAGTTTATTGTTCAGCTATGATGTAGAAAAAGACTAGCAAAGATTAGCAAAAGAAAACTATGTGTCTTAGAATCACATGCATGTTTTAATAAGAATGATACTGATGATTGATGCTAAAATATTAAGCAACATTTAAATGTAAATAAAGCTCAACACTGTGAATAATGTAAATCTGTCAATTTGTGAGCTAAAAGGAAATATGAAGCAGGATGTGTTAAAATTAATTTAATGCTGAATCTATTCTTTTTAATGTTTATATGTATTTTTGATGTTCTTTCTCCTTTAGACTCCTGATGCTGTGATATACAGCACTGTGAATTCTTCCTCTGCTCAGGTGACCTTTGATCCAGACGGTCTCTACTCTATAATCAGTAAATAAGGGTCATCAGCTGTTATTTTAAAAGTCAGGTGAATTATTTCCATCTTAAACATGCAGTCTAACAAACAGCTTTAATCCAATTAAATCTTTTATGGATATTTTTTAAAGGGAATTTGTTTTAAATGATCTCCTTAGAGGAGTAGAGCCTTCTAGAGGAGAAAGCATAAAAGAGAAACTCAGCATGTTGATGTGTATGCATGTGTGTTACAGCCATTTAACTAAATTAATATTGTTTTTCTAATGCTTTTTAGATCAGCTTGAAGGCTTTGCACCATTTCTGTAAATAGTTTATTTGATATGCTTTCCCATGATGTTCTTCTATGCTTTATTTTATGCATGACCACAATAGTATAAATACCTTGGAACGTTGTGGTTTCACACTTTGAGAAAGAAATGGCAGCTTGATGTTTCCATAACGTCAGACATGTTGAAGGTTAAATCTAAAAAAATGACCAGAACCCGATGCTGCAGACATTCTCACATTTAGCCCATCTCCATTATAGACTGAAAGTAGCACCTTTACAACCACAGACTTTGCTGCATCTAATGGTCTTTGATGTCAAATTTATCCTCATGAACGTGAGAAAAAAAGGTTTTTCTACGTGTGTGGGAAAATCTTAACACGCCATATCTCTCTGCACTCTTTTATACATTTCTAAATATTCTGTTGGAAAATTTTAGCCTTTTATTTTGATGTTAGGATCTCTTAGAAATATATTACAATTACATTACAATATATTGAACTTTTTCCAGCCTGTAGCAAAAAGCTGGAAAAGACAAAGGAAAGATTGTTCAGAAAGGAGTCAGGGAATGAAGCTCCAACAATGCTTTGACTTTAAATAAATCAGGATATTCATCACATTCTGTATAAAAGTGTCTATTACCAGAACTGGTCTTGTATTTCACTGCAACAAAAGAACTTCTTTCTTCTCTTGTTTTTTTCCTAAATCTTAATCTCTTTAAAGAAACTAATTCAATTCTGATTCTTTATCTTGTAAATTGTCTTGAAATCACATTTGTTGGGAATTTTGACAGTCTATTACTTTGAATGAACATTACTGAAGATTTTGTTAAAATTGAATTCCTTGGTCGTTTTATGTCATCTTACCTTTATTATAACTGTAAATAAATAGAATTTTATCAAATCTTAAAGTAGCACACGCGTCTTCTATTGGGAGGCTTTAAGGAAAATGCTTGAGTTTCTGTAATTTCCAGCAGGTTTTGCACCTGTCCAAACTATTATTGTCATTTTCTATACACAGAGTGTTACAGCTTTCAGACAGTAAATGAGCAGCAGCTTCGCAGTATTTCCATTTCCATTTGGTAAAGTGCAGCAGTGATCAAATGCAAATATATCCAGTATGGTGCAAATATGCAATAGTTTGGTTTGGTGTGCTCAGTGTGACACAGTACAGTATGTGACTTGATTTAGAGTTTTTTTTATTTTTTAACAGTTCAGAAGTCAGATGAAAGTAAGAAAAAAGCTATTACAGAATATGATGAACCAGCAGTTGATGCTGTGAAGCCTCTTCCCACAGGGCAGCAGGGAAGAGCCTTTGCAGCATCCATTGCAGGTCACTGCCAAACAGTAATAACACCCGCTTTAATTGCCATGGTATCAACAGAAAAGTAGCCTGACCTATAGATGGACATGGTTATATGATGTTCTGATTGGAAAGTATATTCTTTAGTTGACATTATGCAAATACTGACAAATCCATTCTGGGATTTAAGAGAGAATTTAATTTAGTCACTTCAAAAAGATCTTCTTGAATAACTGGAATAATGATCTTAGAACAAAAAAGCTGCAGGTTATATGTATTGCACTTCTCCAACACGCTTTTCAGTTCCTTACAATAAGCAGGCAATAGAAATCCTTTAGAAGGCCTGTTTATCACAGTTTTTCATTTATGCATTTTTTTCAGAAACATCTGTGTAGTTAACGCCATCCCTACCAGAACAGTGAAATAGTATATATTATTTATATTTCTAAATAATAAACCGTGGATCACAAGTGATCTGAAGAAACTGCTCAACAATAAAAAACAAGCCTTTCAGAAGGGAGATGGGGAATTAATGAGGAGTGCAGGTCAAGATAAGAGAAAGCAAAAAGGCATACAGAAAAGTAAACAATGAATGGAATTTTATTGAGACTGAAAGGAGCTTTTAAAAGCTCTATACTACGTAAACCTGAATACATTATTCAGCAGGTTCAGTTCAGGAACAAGCTCAGCATCTATCTCTTAGTCACATGGACACCCTGCCATCCTCTGCCATTGACTGACAAGCAGCTCTCAGGACCTGCAGAAGTTTGCTTATTGACATGGAGTTGGGGTTGATGATACCATCATGTACCCGCTTAAACGAACCCACTGTCATTTAAACAAGGCAGACAGCACTGTGAGGATCATGTTCTTTGATATCTCCAGTGCATTTGACAAAACTCAGTCTGACTTATTTTGTGAGGAACTTCAGAAGACTCAGATGGAGGCATCAAAAAATCACCTGGATCAAAGACTACACCTGACAAGCAGACGACAGTTTGTTAAACTGAAGGGTCAACTGTCTAATTAAGTAGTCAGTATTGTACAGGGATAAATATGATCGTGTCCTTCTTTTATTTACATTTTTTTGTTGCGTTCTGCATGTTTGGGTTGTTTTGGTTTTTCCCCTGTGACAATTCAAGCGCAATGGGGTGGAGCAACAGGTAAGTGATCATCTGTCCGAACGGTAAGTTGACTGATTTCCCCATATAGTCACCGCTCTATATAGTGATTGAGTGACTTCAAGGGGTTAGGGAGGACATTGAGACACAATCAGCTTGTATGGGCTATGAGAACAGCTCCTTTTAAACACAGTGTGCACAAGGAGAAATGGGCTTGTGCATGCTCTTGCACGCACATTTTTTTTTAAGTGGAGAGGGCGAGTCTTTTAAAAAACAAAAAAAAAATCCTCCACAATACCTTTAAGCGGCAGTGCTTAGGAGTCATATGATACTATAATATATTTATTTTCTATCCCGCTAGGGATGGTATATATCTTATTTAATCAGATATAATTTGGATCATGATATATTGTTTATGAACACATGCCCTTCTTGCTGTGTTTTAGAACAACAAAGGAAAGTGTGAATCGAGCTTGAATTATGGTCAAAGAGATAATTCTGCAGATACATGAAATAAATTCACCAAAACTTCCGTTCAAAATATGAGTTTATTAACAAAACTCATTCCTCACATTCCAAGTTAAACTTATTTCTGCATCATGATCTGGCCTGTTTGCTCTCCCTTAATTAGTCATTCCCTTTCACCTGTCATTTTCCCTCCCCTGCCTAAATTATAATTTATTCCTCTCACCTGTTTCCTCTTGGATATATTCAGTTCAGCCCTGAGCATTCAGTGCCAGATCATAGTTGTTTCTTTTCTGTTAGTCTGTCTGTTCAGTTTATTTTCTTGGTTCATCATGTACTGGATCCTAGCAGCCAGTGGAAAGAGGGTTTTGTGTCTGTCTTGACTCCTAATCGTCCAACTGTTCCTCCCCTGCTGGAGTCCTCTGGGTTTTTGTGGCTCTATATCATGGGGAGGTTTTTTTATCCAAGAGGAGACCAGTTTAAAGGTCCCATCAAGTTCTGGTTCCACTTGCGATCCTGTCTCAAGGCTACCCCTCTTCCACTGAGTCTGCTCATCTGCACCTGATCCTGTCTGCTTCTGTGCGTTAATTTTACACCCATGGTATAGCTTTCGGACCCTGTAAGACTCTGAACCCTCCTGGGACCCTGTAGATGGGTGGAAGTCTGGATCCTGCCTGCCTGTTTCTGCTTCCTGCCTGATTTTGGATCCTGTTCCTGTCTGTTCTGGATTCCTGACCAGGACCGGCTTCCAGCATGTCCTCTGGGACTGCAGCACTTTGGGGACATTCTAGGACTGGACTGTTAAACCCAGAGTTCTGTGATTGGGCACTGCCCCACCCCTCCCCTTCCTTTGTGTCCATGACACATATGGGTTCACTTTAAGTTTTGTTTTATTTAATAAACCTTTTTGAACTTTCCTACTGACTGTCACTCCTTGAATACTGGGTCCATCTGTCCCTGCCGTTTTATGACAATTTCAGTTAAAAACTCTTGACTAAAAGCTAGTGAAACTTATAACTAAACTAAATTACCTTGTACAAAGAGGAAGGCAAAAGCATATCACAGATTAGGATGGATTTTTTATTTGAGAACCAAAAGCATTATCTTGAAGAATTATAATGTGATCAATTTGCTTTTTACTAATGTAAAGTGATTGGAATGTTTTCCGTCCAATTCAGAATCAAAATCAATAAGGTGAAAAAAACATACGTTTTATCAGTATTTAAAACCTTAGTGAAATTAAGCTTTTCTCTAATGGAATCAATTTTTTTATATGTTGTTCAATGAGGTCACCTAGTGGTGAAAGTTAACACTATACAGTCAGTGTAAAAAGCCAGTCTGAACATGTGCTCAGTCAAGCCATTTTTCTGTTGTTCTTTCTTTAAGTTAAGCACAGAACAGCATTGTCTGTTATTAACAAGCTTAGTCAGGACACTTGTCCAAGCTTCAATAACAGCTAAAACATATTACTGTAATATAGGTTACCATGCAATCCATCCTGTTAGCTTTGTCTTTACTCATCAGCAAACAAATGAAATGATCAAAATCATTAAAAGACATATTGTTTAACTAGAATCTGTCCCTAACTGAACCAGACCTTATACCTGTCCCCATGTCCATTTTGGAGAGTTTGCATTTTCTCCAGCAGCAGCTTAGCATGGCTAAAGAGCTCTGACACTGGGGAAACTGGCCCACTAAAGGTCTTGGGATGTGCTGCCTGATAGGGAACTGATGGAGGTGGACGGAAAGGGAATAGATCTTCCCTTTGCCCATAAAAGTAGTCCCATAACTCGGACTCCTCAATATGGGGTGCTCTGATTGCAGTGGGTGTAATCATGGTGACTGAATTTAAACCTCTAACTCGAGAAGCTAACTGCTCGTCATGGAGGTGACAACCAAGGCCATAGGGGAAACTAACCTGAAGAAGAGTGGGATTGAAGCAGGCATCAGACTGACCCGGCCGGAGAGGTGGGAGTGGGGGGCGCTCAGGCTGACCCGCTGGCTGAGAGGGAGTGGGGGGCGTGGCCAGGCTGACCCTCGCTGGAGAGGGGGAGTGGAAGGCGTCAGGCTGACCCGCGCGGAGAGGGAGTGGGAGGGGGCGCCAGGCTGACCCACAGGAGAGGGAGGGAGGGAGGCGTGGAGGCTGACCTGCCGGAGAGGGAGTGGTGGTGTCAGGCTGACCCACTTAGAAGAGTAGGTTTCTTCCCGGGCAGGCGCTTTTGCCTGGAGGAAGCAGAGCGGCATGGGGGGGACCAACAGCTGGTGAAGGTGGAGGGCCGGACTGGAGGTGACTGACAGCAGAGTAGGAAGGGGAGGTGAAGTGATGGTTTGGGTGGTGGAGGTCTGTTGAAGAGTTGGGAGCTGGCTGCTTGGTGGTTCAACAGTTCAGACAGCACTGGGGGAGAAATGAGTTGGAGTTTGAGATCAGAATCTGTTTTAGTTGGCCGGCTGCACTCACCCTCTCCCCAGGCAGGCTGAGACTGGCAATTGTGTTGAGAGTTTTTCCCAGCTTCAGATAGAAAATCCCTCAGGGTGTCCAGACTGACTATTGTCAGGGTTCAGTTGTGGTTTGAGGACCCAAATGCAGAGGCAGAGGCTGAGGAGATTTCTTGCAGCTTTAATGAAATAAACACAGGTAACAGAGGCGGGAATCCAAAAATCCAAAATCCAACATGAAAAATATAAAGCAAAACAGAACTATGGAGACATCTGGGGAACTAAAACATGAGGAGCCAGGGAGAGACGAGGAGCGTAGACTTCACAGCATGGGAAGACAAGCAAAGACAAGGAACCAACAAAGAGTGAGAGCAGAGGGAGAGACAAAGGGACGGCTAACGAGCAGACAAGGAGCAGGTGTGAGAGGAGGCGAGGGAGCCAAGGGGAAAGGAACACATACACACAAGAGGGCAATAGAGGACAACAGAAAAACATGAGAACTAACATAAAATCTAGAAATTACAACAAAACTGAATTAAAACCAATAAAACTAGAAAACAAGGGAGCAAAGTAAAGAACAACGAACCAAGACCATGACAATGTCATGATCCTGCCCTTTGTGGACTTTTTGGGTTGTGGATAAGTTTCTTTGAGTTTTCAATTACACTTTGATTTATGTTATTCTGTGTTGCTTGGTACTGTAATTGGTTTCTTTTCCATTTAGTCTCACTATTATTGTTTTTGTAGTTATACTTAAGCAATGTTGTGTTTTTTGTGTTGCTGTCCTTTGCCCCCTTGTGCCAGTCTCCTTTCACCTAGCTTTCGGTTCCTTCTATACACAGCTGTACCGTCAGCTGATTACCCCAGTCTTTGGCTATGTTCACACTGCAGGCTGAAGTGACCCAAATCTGATTGTTTCTCCTTATGCGACCTGGATCTGATCTTTTCATTGCTGTCTGGACAACACAGATGCAATTTTTTCCAATGCAACCCAGGCCACTAGGCTATGTGGTCCTAAATCCGATACCAATCTGATCTTTTCAAATGCGACCTGTGTCTTAACAGCCGGGTTGCATTCATCCGACCTGAACGTGGTTAATACTCGACAAAGGTCAATTGTATTGGGACTTGCTATAAAGAAGCGGCAAGAAAAACAACAACCGTGGCGGACGATGATGCAGGGAGCAGTATTTATTTTTAACCATCTTGAAGGCATCAAACAAAAGCATATATATCTAATAATTTCTACTTTGATGTGTTTTATCTTGCTGGTTTAAAGCAATATATTTACATTTTACCTTAAATAGCTGATGTTTTAGCAGGTGATGTCATTTTTATCAGATAGTTATTATTAAAAACTGTCCGTAAATAGTTTCTCTTTGTTTTCTGTTTTATGGAGATTTATTGAATAAATTCTTATAATTTTTAACATCCAGATTCATTCTTTCCTTTAATCTTGTAAACCAGATCAATGGTAACCTGAAAAACAGCCAAGATGCATGTCTAGCTCCGCCTAGCTCACTCACATACATACGTCTGGGACACCGCCATAGGAATTGCCTTTACTGAAGGCTGGGCCTTATCAAAACTCCTTGCATATGATTGGATAAGCCACTTGTCCTGTCATCTTTATCGGCGTGCTATTTTCAACCACTCACACCGAAGCTAACGGGGCGCTGTGAGAGCAGCATTAGAGAAAATAACAAAAACAGAACAGCCAACATCTTGGATATAGCAACAGTGGAATCAGGCGCAATGTCGGTAAATGATCAATGTTGTTTGTGCCATGAAAATCTGCGGATAAAAGGCAACATTGTGCAAGCTTCTCCACTAAGTCACATCCAGGAAACACCTGCCCTGCGTCCTGATTGGCCAGACCATAAATTTGGTTCAAGGGAAATCACTTTCAATGAGCGGTGTCCTAGAAGTATGTGAAGGTGGAGCTAGGTGGAGCTAGACAAGCATCTTGGCTGTTGTCAGGTTAGATCAATGGTGCTTAACTGAAGAAAATAACAATAACAACAACAATCCACTTTTCTAAAAAACATGCCAATGGTTAGTGTTGCCATGCTGTGATGAGGTTCACTGTAGATTATTTCTGAGGATTCTTTGAAATTCAAAATAAACCCTCTGCTGTTATATAAAAAAAATTTAAATGTCATGATTTTATCTAAGGCTTGGACCCACATGCAGTGAACCAAACAGAGAGACACAGTGTAAAAGTTCAGCGGGTTTTATTGGAAATGATTAGAGTTCAGTGAAGAGTTTCTCCGATCTGCTCGGCCAGGAAACTGGAAGGCGAGGGAAGACAAACTGTTAGAATTCAGGCTCGAAGGTGTGAAATATGATTTGTTGAGCTTGAAGGAGAGAGATTTGTTTGGCGACTCACGTTTCCAGAGAAGTGGGAGACTCCTTGATTCCAGAGTTTGTGCTGATTACGTCGGCGGGCCAGGAACAGGGTTGCACCAGAAATGGTGGTGAAAGTTGAAGCAGGCAGCTGGTTGCAACTCAGATTTTCCTGTGGTACTTGAATGGGTCGTGGTGAAGATGATTTCCTTACTCAGAGAGAGACCTCAGCGTTTTCAAAAGGTGGCTGGATCCAAATCTCCTGTTTGGAATCTGTCCAAGCTCAATGCTAGACTCAGTTGATCCCTCTTGGGAGAGAAGCGGTCCCAGGAAGGTCAGTTTGCAGAAGGTTTCCTGCCGAAAACAAAAACAAACATAAGTGAATCTCTTAGGGAGACAAGCACTCAGTCAAACTCAATGAGATCTCAGGCTTGGCTGAGAGAGTACAAAAACTTCGCAATGCAAAAACTCAGGAATTAGAGCTCAGCATAAACAAGGCTTGGCTAGAGTACCCCAAGCTGGCAAACACTCTGGCGTCGAGATAGTGGCAACCAGCAGCAAGAGCAGTCTGGTGAAACACAAAAACTGGAGTCCTGACAGTAAATCCCTTTCTTGTCCTACCATTGGGAAATGTGTTCTCTGCATTTTGACCCATCCCCTTGTGGAGCAGTGGGCTGCCATTGTGTGGCACCCAGGGAGCAATCATTAGAGCTTAAAGCAATTAGTGCTTGAAGGAAAGTAAGGTGGCCAGAATAAATCTGCAAGGTCAACAAAACTATTTGAAAAAGTTCTCTAACTGTGAAATTCATTTGATTGAACTTCTTCTCAACAAAAGGCTTAGTTGTTTAAATAAAAGAAGAAGAAACCACCAGAGCAACAGCTTCTGGTAGCTTTGTCTGCTGAATGGAACTAACACCTCACTGACCACAGATATAAAAGCCAGATATAGATGTGTGTAGAAAGAGCAAATAATAAATGGCTGATGTGGGACAGAGAGTGAAGTCATGGTAAAGAAGTAACACCTTCCAAACCACAAACAGCAGCTCCTACTGTATATTCATCTGTTACCTCTATAGACTGACTCATTTGTTAAAGTAACTGCAAGAGAAACAGAGGAACCATGATCCCTTCTAGAGAGACACAAACATCTTTATTGCTCATTCTGATGCTTTACTTTACAGGTAAGACCATGACTGATGGTTTTAAAGAAACATTCTGCAGTTATATTATTGGCTAAAACTAAAAATTTATGTTGACCA